>JAECUM010058824.1:0-21478 GCA_016617855.1 Megalonaias nervosa | reverse complement strand
TATATATATTTATTTTTTATATTTAATAGAAAAATAAACAAAAATATACAGCGCGGGGTGACATTCGGTCTACCATTCCATAGTTGTATCAGATAAACCTAATGAGGTTCCGAATCTTTGTTTAGACATTTACCCCCCAAGAGACCCCTAAATATCCGTAACCGAAACTTTAGAGACTCAGAGGGTTGTCTGTACGTGTAGGTCTTATTTTGTGACCAATCAGATTCTGTTTATTGTTGCCTTACAAGAATTCCTAGATATCCGTAACCGAAACTCTAAGAACTCAAAGGCTGATTGGTCTTTGTGACCTGGAATCTCATTAGGTTTATTTTTAGTTTGCGATTGTGTCTTTTGGAATGGCCCCTGTGTGGGGTACCCCTTTAGTGAAGTCACAAGGTCACGACCTCATATCATCCCCCGCTGTATATTTTGATGAGATGATATGATGATGAGATGATATGATGAAATGCTGTCTTCACGCTAGCACACCAACCCATAACGATCAACCAATGGGTTATTCACAAAAGTGAATCCACCACGTGTTGACGTAGTGGATTGGTGTACTCTGAAGACGGGGGTGGCTGGAGCCCCCAATAAATTATAAATTTTGGCATAAAATCGCCCCCCGCAGACATATGTCTTTCTCAGGTTTCGAACTATGACCTTCCGGATGAGAGTTTCTACACGCTATCAACTGAGCTATCGGACCTTGTTATAAATACATATTGAAAAAGTTAACATGTGTTTACCAATGTGTCAGTCATATCGTTATTCCTAAAAAACTACAATATTCTTAACAAAAACCATATTTTTCTGTCTAAAATGAGATTTTATATTTCTAGTTTTCCAAAATATATATAATTCTGTATAACACTGAGTCTATGCATGGGTCGTAACAGCGGATATTGATTTAGTTATAATATATAGCGGTCTTAAAATAACTTTACGGACATCTGTTATGGAATAATCAATATGCAGCCACAGTTTTCTAGATTTCATTGTGCACGGATTTTATGTAAACAAAAGAATAATATCCGGATATTTTTTTTTGTTATAATAAAAACGTTCTATGAGCGTACATACAGGTTTATATTAAGAGATTCGTTCCTCGTGTCCAGAATTCTATTATTTTGGTCTGTAAGTTTGAAATTTATTCTTGTCAGAAATGGATTATGAACTCGCAGGTAAACGGGATTAATTGGTTCTGCCACAATTAACGAGCCTGGTGGGACAATCGGGCTAAAACTGAATAATATGTACCCTTGCTCCGCAGTGCCACTGTGGTGGCTAGATTTAGAAAGATCTACCTGATAGCTACCTTCAATAACATCACATACCAGATTGACTGCAATTGTTGTTGTTATGTTTACAATGCCTGGTGATATATGTCTACCGGCACCAAAGGGATTGTTATTGTGTTTTAATATAACCGGTGGTGGGGCTATTTTTTTTCCACGATTCAATTACTCCCGGATAATATTCTTCAATAAGATCATTTAATGATTTCTTCATTTCAGCGTTATTTAAATCTGGTATAACAAATGTTTTTAAATCTTTTTCTGTTGTTTTATAATGATTAAGAAATAATTTCTTCAAATTTGGTCTTGTGTAAGGACTATCTAATTCAGTAGTTGTAGCTTTTATAATACTTCGATCGGCGATATATAAATCGAATAAGATACCATTTAAATGTTTTATTGACTCGATTATTTGCTGTTTTACACTTTCATTATAATGTTGTGATAATGAAATAAGTAAATTTCTTAAATCATTAAACATTTTATCGTATTCAGGTTTAAGAGTATCTAAAAACCATTTAATAAATTTTTCATCAACACTATCTCGATCTCGCGCCCCTGGCGTCTTGATAATAGTAAATATTGATCTAATTATCTTGGGGATCCTTTTACCGTCAAAATCGGTAAAGTAGTATGTATCATCGTTTGGATCATTTTTAAATGTTATATAATTCCATGGATATTTATTTCGATATTCTGGATTTTTAATGAATTTTTCTTCACTCGTTTTAAACTCATTTTTAGTTGGTTCTGAAACTCCATTATAAACAGGTGCGACTTCAGGCCATCCTAACACTGATCTGATCGAACTTTGATAAATATCTACGGAGTAATCAGGGGAATTTATTTCAATAACCGCAGATAGTGTTGGTTCATAAACAGTAATCGCTATTTTAGATTCTTTCCCTGTGATAGATTTAATTCTGCGTTGGAACTCATCATTAATCTGTTCTATTTGATAACTACCCGTTGAAATTCCAACAACCTGCCAGTCAGGTGTTCCATCCGGTTTATTTTTATTCGCAAATACCAGTGAATTATTTGGTTGTTGTCCACCAAACGGTTTTGATCTAATATTAGGCCAACTATAATAAACTCGTAATTGCGCTAATGCTATTTCCTTTGCTGGAATTGCAGTCGGAAAATTAACGCTAAATTCAGGATTGGTTGAACTTAATGATATCATAGTAGTTTTTGACGGCGTTGTATTAGCTACGATCTGCTGAAGTAATTCGCGCGATTCTGACATTATTATTATCGTTATTATTTAATTCTCCATCTTTCCGTTATTGTCACTAGAGAACGCATCGCGTTCCACTATGAATGCTTCATCGTAGGTTTTCATTATCGTTACGAACTCCTCATCGGATATTTTACCATCACTGAGATACGCTGAAATATACGAGCATAATTTAGTGTACGCGGCTGCTGCTGTGTGCAATTTCATTATATACTCGTTTAGTTTATCATTCGTACACGTAGATATTTTTTTAGAGATAATACTGAAAATACCTGCACATGTTGTTGCCGTTGAAACTATAATCGTTACAACTGCAGGTGCTGTCATCGTTATCGTTGATAATAATAATCCAGTTCCAGCAATAACAGCAGAAACCGAGTATACCATTATATCAATAACGACCATACGACGACGATATTTTTTTACCTTTATCGTGTAATCGTGGATGATATTTTTTAGTTTGGTTTGACACTCACATACTTGAGTGTATCTGTGACGTTGAACGTCGATAAATGATTCTTGATTCATTATACTTATTTAAATAACTAATTCGGGAGTTTCAGCTACGAACTCAATACACCACCAATAATCTGCTGTGGTTAACTTTTTATCATTCGCTATTAGCATAAACGTTTCCTCGACATCTTTATTTAACACTATAGACACAATTCCAGAAAAATCATCGGTTGAATGACGCCATGGAAATGTGGTAAATATAGTAAATTTTGCACTACTAAATACAGATAATCTGTATACACCAGCAACCTCTGCAGTGTGTTTAAAAGTGTTATTTTCCGGTGTCCATGTTGCTTTTCCTGATGCGACTGTGTACACTATATTAATGATCTGCTTGTGAGGAATTTTAATAAGATTCGTTTTTTCAATGATATTAGGAATTCCACTAACAATATCATTGATTTTCATGTTAATGTCAGCGAGATTAATAATAACAGTTGGTGGAGTTCCAAAAAATTCGTTAATAGATCTATTTACATTTCTACGAAAATTTAGAAATGTTTGTATATGACTATTAAATTCAGTTCTAAATACAGCAATTCCATCATTAATTGTCGTTAATGAAGTAGTTATTGGAATTTCCTTATCGTCGACGTATTTCTTCGTTGCAGCGTCGAAATCTGTTTCTGGTGTTCTGAGATTATTAATACCATTACTATTCATGTTGAGAAATGCACGCATTATACCGCCGCGCACTGACACGTATTTGGATTCTTGATCATCGACGTATTTTTGTTGCTGCGTCTGTATCTGCGATTGGATCTCCAAGATACGTAATTTTTCTTCCTGACATAATAACATCACCGGTAAATACATCACCAGTTTTCTTAACATAATCGTTAACCGACTTACCGGAATCCTGTATTTTACCATGATCAGTGAAAGTAACGACATTATTAACAACCGCGTTGGGAATTCGTACAAGAACATCTAGTAGTTGTATGTTACTCGTTTTAATCGTCCTTGTTTGTCCTGAAAAACGACGACTTCATTTTGATCCACACTCGTTATATTTAATAAATCATCGATTTCATTTCTGAGCTGATCAATGGTTGCATATTTAGATAAATCGAACTTCTGAGCTCTATCTGAGGATCTTCCGTAAATATCTACCATTATATTTACTGATATCAGTTTAAGTACTATGACGTAGTGTAGTGAACGCGTGCACGACTTTATGAGGCGGTGTTGTTGATTTTGATACAGCATCAAGCATAGCGAGGGTTTCACGGCCGCATATTGGAGGATCAGTTATTTTGTGTGTCGGTAGCGTTGAATACCAGATTGGAGCAGTATTATTGCTAACGTAATGAAGAAATTCTTTTGGTGGTGCTAATCCATACGAATCGAAATAAATAATTCCACGTGGATCAATTGCATATGCGACCCAGTGCGTGCCTGGGCCAGAGTTTTTATCGAGATTAATAATACCGGTTTCATGTTGCATTGCAACGGTAGGTAATTGATCGTGCATAAAAACACCTCTGAAATTTTTTATTTTTAATTGCTTAGCAGCATTAAGTAAATCAAAATTGGACATGGGTGTTATTAGTAAACTGTCCCTGGTAATCTTAGACCCCTTCCGTACCACGAAGGCGGGGTCCCTGGTAATCTTAAACCTCTTCCCTTTTTTTTGATTCCTTGTCCAGTTGCTTTCTTTAACGCCATTCCAGCAGCTGTTCCAACAGCACCTAATGCAGCTGCCTTTGCAACAGCTGGTGCTGCAGCTGCTATTAATGCTGGTATTGCTGCAAGAAGCGGAAATATACCACCCGTTTTAGCAATATCTTTGATGGCGCCCGCAGAAAGATTAAGTTTGACGCCTTTATTTGATTTTTTAGCGTCGTTGAAGTTTTTAAACTGACGCTCGGTCAACGACAGTTTATTTGCACCGGTCATCTGTTCTCGCTTTAGCTATATTTTTATTCCACAATTATTTTTTGATGCTGATTGCAGCCTTTTAATCTGACCAGGAGTCAGACTCACACTAACGTGATGATATGACATTATAATTATTATGAACGATCTAATTACATGTTTTCTACTGGAGCATCAATAACTCTCATTTTTCCACCAACACCTTCGAGTAACATCGATTTATCGCTGAGTATAACGGCTATTGCTCTGTAATTGACAATAGCTCCTCGAGTCACACGAGCTCGAAAATGAATATCTACAACAGATTGTCTGGTTAAATCTAAGTGTTCTAGTGAAAAGTAATAAATCGGATACAGCGTTGTAAAATCACGCTGAGATATTTGTAAACCAGTATCAACATTTTGATCACGACCCATGAATGTCATTAATCGATGATATGCACGTGCTATATGATTATTTGCAAAATTCAGTAATATATCCTCGGATGGTTCTTGATGTCCATTTATCCTTAATGAAACCTCAGAAACACCGAGTTGGTCAAATATCATGTGACTATGTGTTTGCGAGTTTATTCGTGCAGTATTTTGAAACGCAATAAATATATGTCGTGGTGCAGAAACATCTTGCTGAGAAGCTATCTGCCATGTAAATAAACCATCAATTGCACTCTGAACAGCATCTGTGGTCATTGTTAACCATGATAACGTTGATTTACCGCCTTGACTCATAAAAGATAACAACCGGTCTTCTTCAGATATCGAGGGAGTCATCACTGGCATCCACAGTGAAAGTTTTGTTAGTACTACTTTGCCATGAAGTGCCCTGGTTGCAGCATCATCAGCTCCTACAGCGTGCCACATTGCATCATTATCATCGCCTTTTCGCACAAGTACAACTGTGTGTTTGGCTCCAAAAATAACCTTTCTAACATTTCTGCAGAATCCAAATATGTGTGACAGTGGAATTGCACAAGAAAACCTTTCATCATCACCAAGCATTGCTCAACGAGATGCAAATCCCAAGTTGAAGTTTTCATTCATTGATGCAACTTCAGTTCCAGCTGCATTCATTGTTACATTCCTCTGTTCGGGTTGATCAGTTGTGTCCTTTGCAAACATCATTGATGGACCAGCCGATCTTGAATAATCGTCGCTGTATCTTGCAAGGCCTAGTATTGTCGTGGCAACATCAACATCTTTCTGGATTGATTCAATATTTTTCCATCAATCATGTACGTAGCGCTATCAAACAAAGCCATAATACCGTTATTCACAAAACCAAATCGATCACCAATTCCATAATCTGTGTTATCTGTTTTTAAAAGTCTACCTTCGACTTCAATAAATGCTTCAGCGGGTAAGAAATACCTACTTGTATCCTGAACCTGTAGTTCGATTCGTCCGCGCTGATCTGGAATTCGTGCGTCGTAAGAATAATATTGATAATCGCGCACAGACTCATCTTTGAGAACTGGTGCATCCATGTCAAACGCGGTGTCAGATATGCGCTTAAACATCTTTATTATTATCGTCTTCGTCTAACTCGAAGACCACTTCCTGCTATCAGACTAGCGGTTATATTTTTTTCCTTTTCCGACATCGGTATATCAGCTAACTCCGCTAGTTTTTGGTTAGCTGCTTGATTTATTATTTTACTTACACTTGCGGGCATCACTTCAGTGCTAGGTAATTTCACAGGTTGAAGTCGGGCCGGTCTGCGTATTAATCGTGATAGTCTATCTTTAATTGCTGAGAATGCTTTGCTAGCGAGATTACCAACAGCGCTTATACCTTTTTCACGAACAACATCAATAGCTTTCATTCCTAGTTGCTTTGCAATCGGTATTGCTTTTGGGGCTATCCTTCTAAACAGACCCTGAACAACATCACCTAATCCATCTCCGTAGGTTGCTCTGTATACAGGTAATCGAGAGTTTATTACCCTGACCATGGTAGGTCCACTAGTATTGTGTATGATCATTTTATTATTAAGTGATTTTATCACTAATTACATACTTAATCACTGTAATAATCGTCGGCGATTTCATTAATAAGAAATCGATATACATTAATATCCATGATGCCGCCACTAAATAATCGTTTGCAAATATCAGCTGCTTCATTAATGATTTCTGGGGAATTATTACCAGCTCGTTTTCCTCCGATGAGAATTTCTAATCGATCGACATCAGCAAGAACGTTATTGGGACAAGTAATAAGACCACTTCCTAAACCACTTCCAGTTGCGCCTTGAGAGTCTTGAAATTCTTCTTCTTCCTCTTCTTCAATTGGTTGTTGTGATGATGGTAATCTGATTTGTGGTGATGGTGGTAATTCTGAGTAATCATGAAATGATTGCTCAAATGATTTTGGTGTTTTTTGTTTTGGTGTTTTTTGTTTCTTTTCTTGTCGTTTTTGTTGTTTTTGTTTTTTCTCCTTTTTTCTTGATTGAATTAAATCATTAATTTCACTAATATAATTCCGATATAATGGATCATCAGCTCTAGCTTGTTCAACATTCTTATTTATGCGATATAAATATTTTCTCCATTGATCACTGTTTTTAATATCTTTATCGTGTTCAGGTTTCATTAATTTATCTCTTCGACTAAAACCATCCACAGCAAACTCAGCTAGTTGATATAGTTTCAATTTTTTAATTATTTTAATAGTTTCTTCATCAAATTTATTTATCAATTCAGCAGTATTTATTATTACACGACTCTTTCGTTCAGGATCTAGTGCTTCAGCACTATCTGCTTCATCATCTTCTTCTTCAGCACCTTCAGGTTGATCTTCATCTTTAGGTATTTCCGGGACTGGCATCGCAGCAGCTATTTCGGCTGGAAGTTCACGTAAAATTTCTTTTGTTTTCTTAGTTCTTCTTGCTATTTTTTCAGTTCCTTCTGCTATTTTTCCAGTTACTTCAGCGGTTTTCTCCAACACAGGTTGAATACCTTTAGTGGTCTTAGTGATAGGTTTAAATAATTTTTTTGTATCCTCTTCAAATTCAACTTGAGATTCCTGACGCGATTGTAGTTGTTGCTTAACAGAATTACGAACGGGTAGATATTTTTTAATTGCCTCTAGTCGCTCTCGAGCTAATTTAGCTGAGTGTGGTTCTCCAGTACTCATTATTGATAATATCTATAATGGCTGTTTAATTTATAGCAGCAGAGAGGGTGAATGACATAAGCACGTGACCAGATTGTGAAAAAATCTGGTCAATTAAAGAAGTTTTCATTATTAAGGCAAAAACTTATTTTTTCAGCCTTCGTAGGAACCCTTAATTTTCAAAAATAAGGTCTCTACAAAGTTGTAGGGTTCACCCTCTCTGCTGCTAAGAGTCAATATATTAAATCACAAAGAATTAGCTGAGGCAATTCGAAATTGTTTGTTGGGACATAGTTTTTATTTTGTTGATGTTATTATAACATTAGACGAATCTGACAGATTTTTATTAACAGTAGCAGAAAAAACAAAACTTGATACAAATAAAATAATGACATTACGATTTAATTGTGACGATATTATGGAATTTAGTCATAATTGTCTTACTCGAAATGATATAGAAAATATCATTAGTTATCTTATTTAAAATTAAATCTATCAAATGTCAACATTGATGTTGCTGATTTCGTTACATTATCAGCTACAAATTTTACTACATTTGAATAAATTTTATGATATTTTTTAGCAGCTGTTATTGATTTAAATTTCATTTTTTCTCCAGTTTCAATATTTATTGAAATTATTTGTTTAGCCGGATTTTTAAAATTATTACTACCACCAGTTCCACGTCTTGTGTTTTCTTTTGGCGTAGCCAAATCTAAATTTTCCAAACGAGTATCTGTTTTAATACCATTTTTTGACCAACAACAAAACTATTAGGTATTAGTCTGTTAAAAGTTTCAAACACAAAACGATGAGATTGATAATTAACAAAATTAGTTTTTGTTCCACGTACATTAACATCAAGATATCTACTGTTCTGCAAATTTCCAACAACTTTTTTTGTTCTTATATGTCGAATAATTCCCTTATCATTTGTCTCATATAAATCAAATACTGGATGAAGTTGAAGTTCATTTTGTAATGCTAAATGTTCAATATTATTATCAGCAACTGCGCTGTTTACTCGATAAACTCGTTGTCCTTCTGGAATATCGTCGCAAAACAAAGTATAAATAAAATCTTTTCTAAACATTTCAGTTCTTTTTGTATCATCGCCTTTTACTGAAATTAATACACCAGCTGGTGTTGCTATGCCAACAGATTTTTTAGATTCTATATTAATAACAGAACCTAACATATTTGCTGCATATAAATTGTACTTTGGGTGTACATGATAAAATTCTTGCTCTTCTGCCGCCAATCTCAGATATCTCAAAATTTCTGTCATTATACTATAAGGATTTAATATCTCTAATTAAAAAAAATTCAATTAAATACAAAATATTACTATATATAATGTTAAAATTGCGAGATATTGCTAAAAAGAACATTATCAAAAGAGAAAAAATTGCTTCAGCATTTTCCGGTTATGATAATAGTTACAAACTTGATGATCAAAATATTTTAGCAAATTTTAATTCCACAAGTTTATTTCATCTTTTGCAGCCAGTTATAACTCAAGAACTTGCGGCTCATAAAAGTATCAAACTTATAGTACAATATCATACGATTTTATCAAAGTTACATGCAGTTGAGAATGTACTTGATGTAATTTTTGAAAGAAAAGTTTTGACAGCGAAATTTCGGAACCATATTTAACAGCTAAATCGAGAAAAATATTAACTGGAACAAACATTGACATGGTCGCCGATGAAATACATCAAGAAATAAACAAAAAATTAGATGAATTTACTTCGTCAGGATCTGGTTGGAAATTTAAAATGATAAAAGAAGTTTTATTTCACACAGCAAAATATAACGTGCTTCGCGGTAGTACGTCGATCTCCCTCATAAAATTTAAAACAAAAGATGCTGTATAAATGTCAAAAACAATGATGACAAATGTTTTCAATGGTAAATTTTATCTCCAAAACATTCTCAGTGTGATAACCCCGGCAGAATTGAAAAGTATTTGCCATACAAAGGCGAACTAAATGTTTTAGGAATAACTTTTCCAGTAGCAGACAATCATATACCAAAGTTTGAAAAACAAAACAGTATCTCAGTAAATGTTTTCGGATTAGATGAGCGAGATAACGTTTACCCGAGATATCTCTCAGAAAATGCTACACAAAATACAATAAATTTATTATTTTATCAGGGACATTATTGTTGGATAAAAAACTTTAACGGCCCAGTTGGCAGACAGTATAGTAAAAATAAAAATAAAAAATATTTCTGTTATAGATGTCTGCATGGTTTTTCTAGCGCTGGAATACTACAGGAGCATCTCAAATACTGTGTCGACGTTCAAAGAATAACTATGCCTAGCGAAAAAGAAAAAATATTAAATTTTAAAAATTATGATCATAAACTAAATATTCCTTTTGTTATTTACGATGATAACGAGTGTCTACTCGTTCCTGTGGTTGGAGCAGAAAATAATCCGAAAAAATCCAGTACTAGAAAAATACAACAGCATATTCCTTGCGGAGTAGCTTATACAGTAGTTTGTTGCGCTAACGATAAATTTTCAACTCCGATAAAGTTATATAGAGGTGAAAATCCTGCCGTATGGCTATCAAAAAATTTAATAGACGAAGTTAATACAATTTCTAACAGATTATTTTAAACAGCTCCAATGAAAATAACGTCTAAACGACAACTCGATTTTGATGAGGCAGTTAATTGTCATATTTGTGAAAAGTTACTGGTAGACTCCAACGGAGTGCGTGATAAGGTGTGAGATCATTGTCATTTGACCGGCCAATATCGTTGATCAGCTCATAACAGCTGTGATTTAAAATTTCATGCTCCAGATTTTATTCCTGTAGTTTTACATAACTTTCGTGGCTATGACAGTCGTATCATTGTAGAAGCTTTTGGTGATGAAAATATTAAAGCTAAACTAAAATTAAATAACGTAATAAAATGTATTCCAAATAATTTTGAAAAGTATGTGTCGGTGACGCTCGGTAAATTACGTTTTATTGACAGTCTGCAATTTATGGCAGCATCATTAGATGAGCTTGTAAAAGGTTGCAGTAGTTTCGCTAACCTAAAAAGTTGCTTTGGTGAAAACTATATCAATTTGACAAAAAAAGGTATCTTTCCTTACGAGTATCTCGATGATTGGAGCAGATTTGATGAAACTTCTCTTCCTGATAAAGATAAATTTTACTCGCAACTCAAAAATGAAAATATCACAGATGATGAATATAAATATGCACAAGATATTTGGAATAAATTTAGTTGTAAAACATTTGGTGATTATCACGATCTATATTTGAAAACAGATGTATTATTACTAGCAGATGTTTTTGAAAGTTTTCGTCAAGTAAGCTACAGCAATTATGGACTAGACCCCTGTTGGTATTATTCTGCTCCAGGATTGTCTTGGGACGCTCTACTAAAAACAAGTAAGATAGAACTGGATTTCTTAACAGATGTTGATATGTTTAACTTTATTGAAAAGGGTATCAGAGGCGAAATTAGCGTTATAACAAAAACATATGCAGTAGCTAATAACAAGTATCTGAAAAATTATGATAAAAAATCTCCCATCTAATCATATTATTTATCTAGATTGTGTGAATTTGTATGGATATGCGATGTCAGAGCCAATGCCCTGCGGTAGATTTCATTGGATAACTCCAGATCAATTTCTTAAAGAAACTGAAAAAGATTTACCTAGAAAAATTAATAATGATTTTTCCGATATTTCATACTTTGTTGAAGTTGATCTAGATTATCCTAGTTCGTTACATGACCTACATAACGACTACCCGTTTTGTGCAGAGTCAATGATGATTAATTATAGTTTGTTATCACCTGAACAACGAGCAACGACAAGAGCAAAAAATTCGATTGTTAATAAGTTAGTTCCAAATTTGTTAAATAAAAGAAATTACGTTATGCATTACAAAAATTTAAAACAAGCAGTAGATGCTGGACTAATTCTTAGAAAAGTCCATCGCGTGCTAAAGTTTGATCAGTCGAGGTGGATGGCAAATTATATTGACTTAAATACGAAACGTCGTGCTGTGGCTAAAACCGAATTTGAGAAAACCTTGTTCAAGTTAATGAACAACTCGGTGTTCGGTAAGACAATGGAAAATATTCGGAAAAGAGTTTCAATAGAAATTGGTAATGACATAAATCGCAGAAATAAATTAGTTAACGATGATGGTTTTGTTAGTATGAAAATACTTAATGAAAATCTTGTTGCAATACAACGACGAAAGACAAATTTACAGTTAAATAAACCAATTTATGTTGGTGCAGCTGTACTTGATATATCAAAGTGGCTGATGTACGATTTTCACTATAATTTTACCAAAAAGCAGTGGCCAGATTCAGAGTTGCTATTTACTGATACAGACTCGCTAGTTTATAATATAAAATGTGAAGATGTCTATCAGGATATTTACAATAATAAAGATCTATTTGATTTATCAGATTATCCAGCATGTAGTGGATTTCAAGATAATTCAAATAAGAAAGTTATTGGAAAAATGAAAGATGAATCTATGTTCATGCCAGTTAGGGAATTTGTTGGACTAAAGAGTAAAATGTATTAGATGACAATAAACTTACAAAAAAAGCAAAAGGTATTCCTCAAGGATATGTGAAAAAGATGATGAATTTTGATGATTTTAAAGCAGCGCTAAACAATGGCGTCAGTTGTATCAAAACAAATGTTATCAGAACAAATCATCATAAACTTGAAACGAATACAATTATAAGACGGGGACTAAGTAATTTTGATGATAAAAGGCTTTGCAGAGATGGAACTAATACACTAGCGCTTGGACATTATGCAGGTAATTTTGTCTAAACATCAGAAATAATGTTCGAAAATTTAACATTAGTCGATGGAGTTAATAGCAAAATAAAAAAAAAAATGGTTAATAACCAGCAATTATCATTTGAATTTAACGATGAAATTTCAGGTATTTGTTTTAGTAAATTTGACAGAATCAAACTCTCCCTTATCAGATCAGACGATAGCAAATATATTAATTATCTCGAAAGTTTGCGAGACGAGGTTGCACTAAAATATAACAATTTTCATAATCCGATCAGCCAGGAGCACTATACAAAAATCAACATAGACTTAGATAGGTCAAAGGTTTTTGTAAAAGATAGTAAGTATCTTCTCAGTAAGATAGCAATGAAAGAACTGTTTGAATGTCGTAGAAAAGTATCCGGTAGAATTAAATTTTATTTGTATAATCATGACAGTTCATTGTACTTAATAGCGACCGTTGAAACGTTGTTCATTGGTCAAGAAATATAACTCTGTATACCATATCTGTTTTTTAAAAGGGAGATAATACTGTTCCAGCTAAGTTTAAAATCTTTTGTAGTTATCGAACATAGCATATACTGTTTCGTATTTTTTTTGGGCTAATGAAATGTATAGAGTTGTAAATCTAATAGTAACTTTAAGACCCAAATTCTTGGTGGCAGTTCTGTATTTACCGAAATGACTAGCAATTTCCTCTTACATAAATGTTAGTAGATAGCATAGTTACTGTAGATTCTCGCTTATAAGCTGAGTCCGACTGCGCAGACCCAAATATGCTGTCGTATAATGCACCAGCAGATCTTGGTCTGCACAGTTTTGCTAGTAGTAATCAGTAAAACAAACAAGATAAACTCTTATCTGCAGGCGCATAATGCTATGGCAGATCTTTATCTTTTTGTCTGCAGTTAGCCTCGACTTGTAAGCGAGTATATATGCTATGTCATTTAAGTAAAAACCTATTCATAAGAATATTGATTATTTCTCGCAGTAATGTATGTATATATATATATATATATATATATATATATATATATATATATATATATATATATATATATATATATATATATATATATACATACAGCGTCTGTGTAGTCATTCAGCCCACTCGTTGTCATTATTAATTAGTATCCTTGGCAACGGTAGATCTTATAACTGTATTTCAGCCAACATTAGGATTTCGTTTTTCTATACAATATAGAATCAAAAATCATGTATTTCTCGATTTATTTATGATAACGATTTCAGAATTAGAAAATGTAATGCAAAATTTCATGTTTTCAAAATCAGAAAATGTAATGCTGTTTGGTAACTATATAATAATTTTTCTAACCTATATATATATATAACTGAATTTCATAGCTCAGTGTTAGAATGCTGCATTCTCATACTGACGCCCTGAGTTCAGTTCCCGTCACGGACGAATCGTCGGGTAGGGCTCTGGACTCTCCCTCGCCATTTTTGAAAAGGGTGGCGGGTCCGGAGAAATCCTCGATATCCAACAAACAAAATACACTCTCCACCATGTAAACACGTGGTGGGTGCACTTTTGCACTCCCCGGGTGTTGCCATGGTGGGAGAGTGTACGAAATTTGCTGGACGTAGATAAGGCCCCCCCGCTAGGATAAGTTTATGTTGTGTGTTTGTGCCATCTGTGCCGTCCAAAAAATAAACAGCAGGATGACGTGAGCTAGTGACCTTGTGACCTCACTAAAGGGGTACCCCACACAAGGGTCATTTTGAAAAAAACATCGCTAGACTAAAACAAACCTTATTAGGTGCCTGGCCACAATAAAAGCCCTGAAATAGACAGCCCTCTGAGTTCCTAAAGTTTCGTTTCGGATATTTAGGAATTCGCTGGGGGTAATGTCTTAACAAAAAACGAAGAGTCCCGTTGGCCACAAAAAAAAGGTCTACATAAAATAGACTGCCGTCTGAGTTTCTAAAGTTTCGTCTCATATATTTAGAAATTCGCCGGGGGGTATGTCTGAAAGAGACTTTTAGAACCTCATTAGGTTTATCTGACAGACCTTGTGGAATGGTAGACCGAACGTCATCCTGCTGTTTATTTTTTGTCTTTTAGTTTAGAAATATCGTTATCAAATAAAATATCAACCATATTGTCAATAAATGTCATTAAATCATCTGCCCAACCTCTTATTCATTCGTCATTTTCAATCGCGAATAACCATACTGACCCATATTTTGGTGATATATGGTAACCAACTTTTTTAATACAATCGCTTATTATTTTAGGTTTTATATCAGTATAGCTTGAGACTGATTTGATTGAATTAAATCTCTTACAAAATTTGTTTGTCAGATCAAATCCAACATGTCGGATTGGATTATAATGATACATTACATATAATATATCATTTGTTTAATATGAAAAAAATCTATTGGTCTAGAATCCCCTTTGGGTTTCAAATAATCATCATTTTCTGAGATAACAATTTGGAGGAGGGTGGTTTTTGGAGGGAGAGGGGGTCTCTCAGGTGGTGAAAAAATGTCAGAATATATTTATTTTTGAGGGGGGTGAGGGTTTCTGAGCTAAAACACTCTTTGGATTTAAAACCTCATCTACATATACTACTACCGTCACCATCGTCGTTCTTCTGTCCAAAAAGGAAAAGGAAAAAGAAAAGGACAGTCTCGTCATCCGAAAAATCGCATCGCCATGCATCGACGTCACCCTCTGAAAAGACACACTCATCCAAGGAAAAGGAGAAGTCAGCAAAGGGGAGGTATCTTTGGCCCTTTATTTCAAATGGAAAAGTTAGTAGATAAGTTTGCCACAAAGTTAAAGGACAAGCTCCAAAAGAAACAATAAGATAAAAGGACGCATGTCGAGTCATGGACTTCGGTGTATTTTGTGCACCAAAAGATGTTCCCTCATTTTCGTTCTCCTGTCCAGAGAGGAAAAAGAAGAAGACAGTCTCGTCATCCGATAAATCGCTTAGCCAAACATCGACGTCACCCCCAGAAAAGACACACTCGTCCAAAAGAAAAAGAGGAGTCACCAAAGAGGAGGATTCTTTGGCGATTTTGGAAAACACATCGTCACCTTTATGACAGAGCGATAGTCCCAAGAAAAAGGATAAAAGGTCGTGTGACAAGTCATCGACGTTAGTGTATTTTTGGTGTGTGCCACGGAATCAACCAACCAAGAAAGATGTCACCCCCCAAAAGACATTCCTCTTCTACCCCCAAAGGAAAGAAAAGGAAAGTACTTGCCACCTCGTTTAGTCAAACATTGGGATATGTTGTCCGTCCTGTCCAAAGCTTCTCCACCCATGCGAAAAAAACTCATTCAAACCGCCTCCAAAGACGTCATTGATACCGTGAGCGCATATTGTCTGAATGTCTTGAAAGGAACGATTCCTTTGACTAAACACCAGAAAAATGCTTTGCCAAACATTGACACGTTCTTCGCCAAATGGTCCAAAAGAAAATACCCATTCGTCAAAAGAAAAAGATGTTGGTGCAACGCGGAGAAATTTTTCCCCTGTTAGGACTTCTTACCAATATAATAGCGAAACCTATGATGGGTATACTGGGAAAAGTTTTACCCGCCATAGCTGCAATGTAAAAGGGTGAAGAAGATAAAACGGACCTCTGGAGTCAAAAGATCTCAGACGTGATCCTTGAAATCTAATGGAAGGACGAAAACTAGCTTCAGTGTCTTACAAATAATGGATGGAATACCATCGTTGGCAAGAATAACGGACCCCACATTTACCTCCCAATCCTCATTTGACCGAGATGTCCCAGTTACAATTGCAATCGCTGATGGATCTCATCGATTTGTCAGAAACGGAAAAATCGCAACGGTACGGTCAACTGTTGCAACGACTGCAACTCTTTCACCAGAATGCTTTAGACGAAAGAGCTCTACCCACTCTGAAAGATTTTAAGACCCTAATGAAAAGTTCACCACAACCCCTAGCGGTCAAGACAGATGCAGCCCCACGTATGTCTGAGGAAGAAGAGGCAAGAGAAGTCTTTCAAACACCGTCAGCAGCTCCCATCCCTAGTAAGATTGCAGAGTCCTTATTGACCCCTTCCCCTACACCACAACGAGAAGTACTTAAAGCTTGGGTTAAAAAGATGATGTCCTCTCCACCTTCGACAGAAGTGAAAAAGAAAGAAGGGAAAGCAGAAGTAAAAGAGAAAAGAAGACCAAAGCCATTCCAGTACTGCCACCACCACCACCACTACCACCAAAACTACCTTCGAATTCTACTCCTGTGGCACATTGGACACGCAAAGCCGTTTCTAAACCACTTCAGAGTACCATCAGCGAAGAGTGGATCACTTATTAAAAAATGGAGAAGGTGTTAGCCAGAATTTATTTTGACCCATCCCATCCTGCAGGTTACGGAGGAGTTCAGAAATTGTATCGTGGTGCCAAAACTCGACTGAAAAGTGTTCGTTTACCTCAAGTGCAACACTGGTTACAAGAACAAGCCACGTACACCTTACACAAACCCATTCGACGAAAATTTTCCAGAAGTCGCACCCAAGAGGAGGGCATCGATCATTAATGGCAAGCCGATTTAGCCGATGTCTCTCATTTGGCCACCTACAATCGTGGGTACAAATATTTGCTTTGTGTCATCGACGCCTTTTCCAAATCTGCTTGGATCGTACCATTGACTTCCAAATCGAGCAGTGAGTTAGTGCGAGCCCTCAAACTGGTGTCGAAACAAAGCGGACGTCACCCTCTTCGACGGTAAACCGACAAAGACACCGAATTTCTGAACCAAGCTTTCCAAAAAGAATTGAAGAAACGTGACATTCATTTTTTCACCACCGAAAATCCAGAAACCAAAGCCAACATCGTGGAACGTTTTCAACTTTCCTTGAAAAAACGCATGTGGAAATATTTTACGCATCAACACACTCTCAGGTACATCGATGTCTTGCCACACATAGTCCAATCGTACAACCAATCTTACCATCGGAGCATCGGACTTGCCCCCCAAGAAGTGACTCCCGACAACGAAGTGACCGTCGTCGAGCGCCTGTTTGATACGTCCCCAACAGTGACTGTCCCCAAGAAAGGTGGAGTGTTGGCAGCAGGAGATTGGGCGCGCATTGGCAAAAACAAACGCACTTTCGACAAAGGTTACTTACCCAACTGGATCACCGAATTCTTTCGTGTCACCGAACGTGCGCGTGGCCGTCATCCTCCCGTCTATAAATTGGAAGACATGAACGGGAAAGTGTTAAAAGGAACATTTTACTTACCCGAGTTGCAACGTGTGACCAAAAAGGAAGACGATGTGTACGAGATTGAAAGCATTCTCGATCGAAGAACTCGTAAAGTGGGAAAACGTCGTGTCAAAGAAGTCAAAGTACATTGGAAAGGATATACTCCCAGTTTTGACTCTTGGATCGACGCTTCGCAAGTCATCGACTATAAAAAGAAGTGACCATCATGCCCCTCAACACAGCCTCAGCTACCGCAGTAACCACTCCTTCCCCCGGTTCTTCTCTGCAAGATCTACAAAAGCAACCCTTGTGGATGTGGTGTGGAGAACGTGTGCCTTAAACGCAAATCGTCTTTTTCTGCCAAATCTTTGTGGTGCATTGTGTCATCGGTGCTGCCATTGCCAATTTAAGTTTGCAACAAGGAGACAAACAATTGTGGACCATTTTACTCAGCAGTTTCATCGGTTACCTTCTTCCCAATCATTCGCTGAATATTCCTCTAACGGGAACAACAACGGGAGTCTTGCATCCAACGTCAGACCCCCTTCCAGCAGTCACTCTATCCATCCTCTTTTAGACACTCCTCTGACTTCCATTGACTCCTCGGACACTAGAACTCTGGAATTATGAACAACCAATTTTACTTAACGTTACCCAGTGACAGTTCCATGGAGGTGTTTCCCAATAACACCTTATGCTGTTACACGGCCAGATTACCTCAGGCCATCCAATTGGATCACGAAGTTTATTGGGAAGTGGCTTTGGTGGAAATGATTCACCCTACACAAATCAAAAACATCGTTGAAAATCAAAACACTTTTATGGTAGAAGTTCATGACGAGTAAGTGCAACAACACTTGCATGAACTCGTCAGTGTAGGTGACTCTATGAAATCACAAGACCCCAAAACTAAACGGACCACTTACCGGTTGAATATTCCCCCAGGCTATTATTTTAGTGGTCAACATTTGGTGAACGCCATTGTTGACAAGTTCAATGCCATGTTTGGTAAAGTCTTGGAGAAAACCAGAAAATGTGTCACGATTGAATACCACAAAATAGCTCGTCGCCTACTAATGAAATTTTCAGAGGACAAAGGATTGGCCATTATATTTTGTCCTGAATTGTATCACATTTTGGGTGGAGTCCCAAAGTTGATCAAGATTAGAAACGAAATACCAGCTGTGACAAGTAACTCGGATTTTTCGAAATATTTTCGATTCCCTGTAAAAATGAACCAAGGACTGAATTTCATCTTTGTGTACTCCGATGTGGCGGAGTACAACGTGGTGCGACACACCTCCGTACCGTTACTGCGTGTCATTTCTTTCAAAGTGGATTCTGCCACGAACGCTGACGAGGAAGGTGGAAACACCTATCACGTTCACCGCGAATTTGTACATCCTCACTATTTTCCCGTAAGTCGTATTTCGACACTGTCAACATTACTATAAAAGGAGATCTGGGACAAAATATTCCATTCACGAAAGGGAACGTCACAGTGAAACTCTATTTTCGAAAACGATTACTCTAACCCTTGTCAGTCATGTATCCTGTGTACCAAGGAGTCGCTCGACAGCGAGGACATGGTTTAGGTGATATGTTAAAATCAGCCTTTCGTTCGGTGGCTCCCGTTTTGAAACCGATAGTGACACGGGGATTGCACGGCTTGAAAGATGCTGTATTGACGCAAGGTAAAGAATTTCTCCAAAATGTCATCATTGACAAACAAAATCCAAAAGAACCTTTCTTGAGAGCAGGGACAAATGTCTTGCTTCAAACAGGTAAAGACATATTGGGCCGACGAGAAACTCCTATACATACCCTGGGCGCTGACGAGTCAGGCATTCCTGCTTCCCTGACGCCACAGCCCTCACAATGTGGGTTTTAACGACCGTCGAAAGAAAATCCTGCAAGGTCGTAGTTTAGAACTAATGGATCGCTTGCATTTGGACATGTGGTTGCAAGACAAGTATTTGCTCAACGGAGTGGGTATTCGTCTGAGACTCAATCGCAGCAATGTCGCTTTCCATCTGATGGCTCATGCCAACGAGTACAAAACCATCATCCAAGAAGCCAGGTTTTACGTGCGTCGCGTAGAAGTGTTATCCAAAGCGGGAAACGACATCAGTCACACGTTGAGCAGAACGACCGCCAAGAGTCTGATACGACGTTTAGAAGTGAAAACGTTCAACATTGCTGCTGGACTCCGATCCAAGAATGAAGATCATCTGTTCCAAGGACAGTTACACAAACGTTCAATCGATGGCATCGTCAGTAATGCAGCCTTCAACGGAGCCCACGATCAAAATCATTTCCAGTTTAAGCACAACAGAGTGTCCAAGATCGAAGTCAGTTGCGATGGCAAGACATTGTGTACCAGAACCTTCGAATCTAACTTTGCCAAGAAGAATGACCTGAGATCGTACGTGCCACTGTACGAAGCTACCGGACAACTAGGAACAAAACCCCGTCACGGTATTTCGCACGAAGATTATGTAGGAGTTTACACTTTGTAGGACTTTGATCTCCTAGAAATAAAATATCAATGAAGGGTTCATGTATAAAGGGAGGACGTGATGGCCCAAATGTAAACGAACGATATAATCGTACGGCATGTGTTCTACTCGACTTGCTTTATTTAGTCACGAGTTTCTCGAAATCGGCTCGACGAATTTTCTTTAAACTTTTTCTGCTGTTAGAAAGGGGCCTTATGTCGATACTGTATAAGAGGCATTGAAATCAAAATTCTCTAAGTAAGGGTTCCATGGCCCAAAGTTAAACGTATGATATAATCGTACGGCATGTATTCTGCTCGACTTGCTTTATTTAGTCACGAGTTTCTCGAAATCGGCTCAACGAATTTTCTTTAAACTTTTCCTGCTGTTAGAAAGGGGCCTTATTGCGATACTCTATAAAAGGCATTGAAATCAAAATTCTCTAAGTAAGGATTCAATGAGAACAAACTATTGATACAGTTGATTCACATTTGCGCGTTTTTCATAGCCGGTACCCCTAAGGCGCCCCTTATTTCGCTGTTTCGTCTCCACGAAATTCGGCAGGACATCCTTCGTAGGTCGACTCTATCTCCTAGAAATAAAATATCAATGAAGGGTTCATGTATAAAGAGTGGACGTGATGGCCCAAATGTAAACGTGCGATATAATCGTACGGCATGTGTTCTGCTTGACTTGCTTTATTTAGTCACGAGTTTCTCGAAATCGGCTCGACAAATTCTCTTCAAACTTTTTCTGCTGTTAGAAAGGAGCCTTTTGTCGATACTGTATAAGAGGCATTGAAATCAAAATTCTCTAAGTAAGGGTTCCATGGCCCAAAGTTAAACATACGATATAATCATACGGCATCTGTTCTGCTCGACTTGCTTTATTTAGTCACCAGTTTCTCG
>JAECUM010058823.1:0-19459 GCA_016617855.1 Megalonaias nervosa | reverse complement strand
ATTTCTGAATAAACTTTAGTAGAAATCCAAATAATTTCAACTCTAAAGGTGTTGATGTGCTTGTGCAGGCTTGTGTTGTGTTGTTGTACCAAAAGTCTTTTGTTGAAACACAGTAATATAAGTCCAAGTCTGAATTTACTATAAATCGTAGTGAACATCTCTATCCAAGAATATTATTAATTTTTTAAGCACTCTGTATTTCCAGAGGAAAAAAAAATCACTGAATTAAATAGCTTGAAGAAATATATTCCAGCCTAAAAGAACTTCTGGACACATTAATAATACAATTTGATTCTGCTAGATCTTGATCGCAATTAATTTTTTTTTTATATTTAAAATGTATACAGTACTCTACTTGATCTCAGGTCACAATAAGCATTTTCTAAAAAAAATACCAAATTGAAAATAACCTTTTAGAGGGTTAATAATGTTTATTAGATAAAATCTTAGTTATAATTAGAAATCTGTTACTAAAAAATTATAATATAGAACCTGGACTGTGTCAGGTACACCAGGTAAATTGTAGGGGGATTCCAACAACCTAAACCCAGACCCAAATAAACATGTTTACTTCTATTAATAATGATCCAGATATTAAACACATACACATAGAGAATATTTTAGCTATGTATTTTTTGTTTGTTTACAGAATGAGAAAAGAATCAATGATTCAGGTCAAGTAGAAAATGAACTCGACTTTGGACAAGGTCATGTTCAGCATATAATGTTACGTTACAATAGCATATATTGAAATTTTTAAAAAGTAACGAACAAACAGTTCAGATTAAATATACAAAAGATACCGAACATGTATATATATCGGAACCTTTTTATTAGAAGTAAAAGTTCACTCCCATGATATTTTTGACTGGGATATAGTATTTAGAAACATCATTTTTCCATTAGAGAAAGCAAACACTACTAGAAAACATACCTTATTGTCTCCTAATATATGAACCTGGCCCTGGTTTCTTTAAACTTTGCTAAATTTCTCCTCTAGATATATTGCGCATACAACAGTCAAGGATCTTCTACAACTATGCACTGTGATGACTGCACTTACCGTTTATCTGTACATTCCAAGGAGAGACTTTATGTCCATCTAATTATGACTGCTGGTCTGAACGACAGTGACAATAAAGGATAGGAAACACAGATTATATTTTTATATCTTTTTCCTTTCAAGACAACCCATTTGATGCCATTTTTAGTAAAATGTACACAATTCACACGTTTCTTTCATGGTACCTACTTAATTAAAAACAATACGATCAATTAATTAAAATGAGGTATAATGCTTATTTTTTTTAATGTGAGAGCTACAATATTTGGCCATAGAGTCGATTAGAACAAATATTATTATTTGAGCCCCAAAATACAAACCAGGCAAACTGCGATAAACATAGAGTTTATACATGTCAGAAACTTACTTAAATTGTGGGAGTGCGATATCTCATGTTTGCGTGTGATAGCGAACAGTTTGTGTACTATTTCAATTATGCATATCTCCCTAGAATACATATTAGTTCTTATTTCTTGCTTCATTTTGTGTATATATTAATATCTCCCGTTTAACATTCGCATTATTTTCTCCTTTTTTGGATAGTCGTCCTTGGAAATTATCAGTGACAAAAGGCTTTGTCTCTAATAAGCGACGCATGTGGGTATACTTAAAACGGCCTGAACTCGTCAGGTTTATGGAGAGTTTGTTACAATTTCGATTTATGCCTCTACTAACAAGTCTCCAATGTATGTCACAGATGATGGATGTGTGAAGCTTGGAACGGCAAATATTGATATTCTCCATGGGAGCGTGCCAAGACAAGAAACAGATGTCCTCGTGTCCATGATGTTTGGTGGTACCGAAATAGAAGTGAAAGCAACGGAAAAAAGAACAGGAAAATCTACAAACGTTATAGTGAATTTCCTCGGTTAGACGACATTTATTTTTGAAATTCTACACAATAAGAGCATTTTGACAACTTTTACAGTATTTGTCTCAAACTGTATTAGCTGTACACTGGTGAGCGAATCTTTTCAACACTACGAAAAAAAAAAAAATTTGACAGACTAAAACTAAGTGCAATGAATCTGAATCCCATGAAGTCACCAACTTCATCTCCTTCTCCCTTCCAACCGCGAATATTATTGAGAAAGCTGATCATGTCATGTATCCCTAGTGCATTTTCTTTCCCGCCAGTTTAGCCACAAAATCAGTATGTATAATATTCTAGCTGCTTTGTCAGACATAAGCAACAAGCTAGGATATGATGTTTCAAAAATCGTTCCTCAGGAGTACCAGGCCCATGAGGTCATGAGTAGAAGTGGGAAAAACAGAGAAAGTCTTTTTAATGTTAAGGGTGATATTGTCAGCATAAGAGGTCAAAAAAAAAATTTAAAAAATGGAACTCTGCAGAGTCAATGCAGGGTTCTGTGGGGATCTGGATGATTGTGCTATCATATCTGAGGGAGAATATATTGTTCTCCTATAGAAGTGAAACCCATTTACGACCTGAATCAGATGATAACCACATTTGATATCTTCATCTCAAATAATTTGGTAATTGCCAGTGCGACTGAAATAAAACTAGACTGTTCTGACCATTTAGGAAGGTTGAAAGAGGCAAACATGAAATATGTTCAATATTAAATGGATGTTTATGTTTGTCCCATTAAAATTGAAACGAAGTATGTCTTGCTACGGCTAATTCTTATGAGACGTAGTGAAAATAATATGTCTTACATATAAATAAATAAAAAAATAGATAGCAATATTTGATCATTATCCCGATACAATGCGTGTGATAGCTACAGGAAATGAGAAGATCAAAAAACAGTAATTACAGTGTATCACCAGAACCATCGTCAGATGTATATTCAGAAAAATGGCCCTGAAAAGCGATTTGTGAGGGCAAAACGGGATAACAGACGGATCCTTAAGAACGTAAAGAATCTGCACGTAAATGAAGAGATTGTCTTTCCACCACAGGCACCACACCACATATGAGCGATCAACCCCATACCGGACGTCATCCCCTTATCAGAGATCACCTGGACACCTGCAGTGGTTGTCCCATGAATAACATATTCAGGCACTATCTTGTGAGGGTTCGTTCACCACTACGGACTTAGCAACAGCGGAAACAGACGGACAGATGAACGCTTAAATCAGAAAAGAGGATGAATTAAAAAAAAGTCCGGAATGGAATGTTTGTGCACTTACGACAGGACAGAAAGAACAAATTGAATTTGTGATCTTGTATCAAAATATGATGTAATTTGCTAATCATAGACATGGTGTACGAAACAATTCCAAGTTACATTTAACAAGGATTGGACTAGTTAAATAAATTAGTCCCCAAACCTATAATGATACTGATGGACGTTTGGGGGCTGATCTCCTATATTCTTTATATTCTCTCCTGCAATTATATACAGGCACATTATTCCGTACACATTAGTGAACATGGTAGACACTTATTTGCATTTCTCGCTGCTCTTGAGTTACGATCTGCTCTAGGATCCTTCCGGCGATATATAAATAGTATTTCCAGACCAAATCCAATGTTTGACAACTTGTAAATCTAAGTGGAATGATAAATCCATGTATTCTGTAGCCATTTCGAATTTTGTGGTTATGTTGGATAACAACTTGGAATAAGCATTTTCTTGGAATCGCAAAATTTGTTTTTGCTGTGATTCAAGATGCTCGCAGCTGAATGTCTACATTACAAAGTGGCAGTCCAAGTGAATAAATCCAGTGGAAAACTGTTCAAAAACAAGAGAAAAGTAACTGAAAAATCTTTGCAGGCGCTATGAAATTTAAATATTAAGGGAAATAGACTAAAATAGAGTTGTTGATTTTTAATCAATGAAAATGAAATATGTTCAGTATTAAATGGATATATACGTTTGTCCCATTAAATTGAAACGAAGTCTGTCTTGCTACGGTTAATTCTTATGAGACTTAGTGAAAATGATGTCTTACATATAAATAAAATGAGCAAATGCTTTGTTAATATCACTTTTAGTGGAATTGTTCATAACAAAAGCTGACTCGCCGACAAAGGATCCGAGAAGGTAATCCATTCCGTTTGCCCTCTGCTGTGATCTGTTAAATCTTCAAAGTTTCTCAAATTAGCCAATAATACTATAGATAGAAGTGCTTGGCAATTTCAGGTGTATCTATAGTAAATTGTTCATGCGCTACATCAAGTAGGTATCTTGCTGAGAATCAATTGTGTTTATATGTTCGAATTTTTGGCGTAAATTCATTAGTACTATTTGATAGTACATGATGTTATTTAAAAACTTGTTGAATAACGTGCAAAACAGGCTGAAATTATCGCCAGGATCCACTTGCGCTACAAGTTCAATATGTCAATAGTCTGCACGCAAAACCGACACCAGGTTAATGTAGTTTTAACAATTGATATGGCTGTATAAAAAGGCAGAGAACCTATGTAGATTTTACCTGAAGACGCACTTTGTATAGAAAAAAGCAATTCTTATCATTAATTCTGTAAGAATAAATTAAACATTTTTTGTTTATTTTTTCATGTGTCTGAATTTTTGGAATACATTAAAGACACCATAAGAGTTCACTGGAATGTGTTCGAATGAAATATTACGGAAAGTATTGAAAATTCCAAACACTAAAGTTTTTGTAAATGACAGCAAACAAAAATCTGTTGTATGACTGTAAAGATATTGGTACGTAGAGTCTTCATGAAACGTCACGTTAGAGAATATATATAATGAGTCTAATATTGCTTGTTTTTCATAGTTGCACAAATATATCTAATGTCAAAGACACAAGTGCAATTTATAATTTTACATTGCTCAGTTTAGACAGTTTAGAGACGACGGGGATGATATAAATATATAACGTACGCTGCTGGCAGTAAACATATACACTGAACTAAAAACTGGAACCTTTGCCGAACAGGCAAAATGATCTACGTGTTGGAAAATATAAACAATTTAGAAACAAATTAATATAGTGATAATTATGAAATGGAAACATGCCACTGCATAAATGATAGATTGTTATACTTTTCGTTTGGGTTGGTTTGGTGTTTTACGGCAGAGCAACATAAGTAGTCTATCATGTACATTGTAATTGGTGCAATGTGCCGTGACCAAGAGCATACCACAGTTGCCAACCTAGGCTGATCCACTGTTAGGATTCGAGCATGCACCTGCACGCTTACCACTAGGACACTGCGGTTCTCGCCTCAATGAGTCTTTTTTATTCGCATGAAGGAAGGCGCATCTAGCCTATGTTACAGCCATGAGCCACACCCCTATCTTGGTAAAGAATCAGCTCCAATTCAAAGTGACTTGTTAATGTCTTTCAATTGCGTTATGTGAAACAGCATTCAGGGTAGTTTTAAATATTCTATTGAATTTTCAATCATCTCGAGTCATATTACAGAATATTCATAAATACATCAGTGCATTTGAACGCATTATAGCTTCTTGAGGTAGTGACATCCTACCCTGATAATTACACGTCGAGTGATACTATAATTTCAGCTAAAATGGGATTTTGCGTAAATTAAAGTGATACATCCCATTTCTTTCCTAATATCATTAACATCATGGCAAAGGGACAAAATACAACTCTATGCGTGAGGTTTTGATTGTAATATTATCAAAACTGTTGTAAGCACTGATTCTTGTCATCATATTGAAACATCACATAAAATGTAGATGATGTTAGACGCACACTTGGTCTTTTACTTATTCAGTTCACTTATTTGACTTGCGTTTCCTCTGTATCTTGTATGCAGTACAACACATGCATGGCGTTGCGATGAAAGGAATAAAAAGAACTGTTCTGTTTTTAATTTAATTCTAAAATCAAATTAAATTCAGCATTTACAGCAGAATTAAAGAGATACTTCCAAACAATTCTTTTTCAAAATATCACAAAATTGTCACATTTTTAAAAAAATTTGTATCTTTCTACTTTCATTAAATTTGTCTAATGTAAAAACAAAATGTTAATTAACGTAAATTATATAATGTATGATGGTATATGCATATTTCTTTACTTTAATGGGGAGATCATTGAAGCCGATTATACATCTTAAGCTGTTGAGTTCGAACTCAGATCCATCTTTTTCCATAAAGTGCGGCCAGGTGGTGATCCAAATTTTATTGGGAATTTCGTGCATGTCTCTGGATTCATTATTTTTAATTCAGGAATTTCAGTCATAATCTTTAGATCAAAGAGTCTCCTTTGTTTAAAGAATTTGCTTTGCACTTCCTTCTATAAATTTAAATATCTTGTCAAGCTCATTTTGTACAAATCTGTCTTCACTGACATTTTCACATATGGACAAAGAATAAACATGTTTTCATTTACAAATTTCTGTCATATTTCTAGCAAACTCTTCAATCAGCATACAGTTTAGTACACTGAAGTTTGCTTTATCATCTTGATTCTTTTCTACTACCGTCTGTATTCTTTTTAAACAGTTACACAGAACCGTTTGTAGAGTTAATGTAAGAGAGAGAGAGAGAGAGAGAGAGAGAGAGAGAGAGAGAGAGAGAGAGAGGAAACAGAATTGTTGATAGAGATGGTAGCAGTCGATACAGTGTGGACCTCAATAACATTTCTTACCTAGACCAATTATTTTGGTTTTATTTGTTTAAAAAATGTAAGTTAATATAAAAAAACAAGATTAATATGACTAATTTTGTTTCCTTTCATTGTCTCTTTGATGTAATATTCCAGGAAATCCGTCACCAAGTTTAGAGAGTAATATAGCTATGAATAAATGATCATTATGCTAGCCCATACGTCATGGGCAAATCATAATTTGATAGCACCATCCTATGTATATATCAAATTGCTTTATACTATCACTTCAAAAGTCATGTTAATTTTTTATGTATGTAGGATACATATGGCTTTGTTTTGGCATTATTTGAACAAGTATGGATGAAACACGAGATGCACTACATAAAGACCAAAGGCCACCATATGATATTGTACCAGATAACTAGAACATGCCCATAGCCGTTGGAAACTCAGTTTTTATTATCAGTGAGGATGGAATTAGTACTTACAAGTATCATAAAATAAAATGATAACCATTATTTTCATGATGAAAGCATTAAGGAAGAACGTTGATTCTAGAAGCAATGCATGTTTTAAAAGCCTATTCATTCAGATCCCCAAAACACTAATAATACCACCCCGCAACTCCTCTGTCATATTGATCCATATCAAGTTGTAACCATCTAAAGGGGCCATCGAACATACATCCATAATTAATTCTCTACACTTCAGTTCAAAATCAAGCATACAACTAACACATTCATTTTCATTCTGAGCAGAAACAATAGACATATCATTTGACATCAATTGAGCATATTATTAAAATGTATCAACTCCAAAATAACCTACACATCTTTTGCTGAGTGCACTGCAATAAGGGGTTAATAAAAGCCATCATATGCGCTATAGTTAACCCCGACCATGAGAGCGATCGTTGTAGGCAATTATGGCAGCCTTTATATAGTGAATAGAAATTTCGTATTGATTTTTATCTATATATAACGAGGTCGACTTTCATCTGTGTTTAAAGCGAGTGATTTTTATTCATGTATTCATCCATGAGGTTATAAAATACCGTCAATACAGCTGGGCGCACTCATAAACATTTCTTTCATCCGACATTTTCATACACATCTTCCATTCAAAATTCTCTTTCATATGTTTTAATTCTATAGCATCGAAAACACCATAGTTATTATTGAGCGAAGCTCATAAAATCATATCCACCAGTGAGTACTAAAACCATATTCATATGCGAGCCGCTAAAACGCGTAAATACCAACAAATGCACAACCTAACTACATATTAATTCTAGGGCCATTGAAACGCAATAAATAACACGGGAGCACGTCTTAAACGCATAATACATCCGGGTGTTTTGAAACACTTTAAGGACTATATTTGTTTGCCCCATCTGGTCAGAAATCAGTATTTTATGCGCTCCTAAAACGCCAACAGCAGGTTCATTGTCCTTTATAAAGATATCTCTGTTAAAAAGTCTAGTTTTGCATAGTGTTTCAGACATGGCCCAGTCGGCCTTCTTTTAATTCAGTCGTGAAATTGGCTCATCCATGGTAGAGATAATTCTCTCAGAGATCATCAGCTACATTCCAATCATAACCAAAAAGCAAAGAAAGAGAACAAATTGACCTTACTTATATATACCCGTTCCTGGATATAAATATGTCTGAGACTTGGTGTTATATAGACACAAACTGTGTCTGGAAATGAAATTTTCTAACTTGTTGGTTCTGTCATTTATGGTCTTTGATCCGTATGAAATCATACGGGCATTGAAAGCCCCACGCAGAACAAAACCGGGTAGTCGGCTGTTCAACGAGGTTGTCTAATTTATTTGGTTGTAAGCTGGTGTTTGGTGGTATATAAATTGAACAAAATGACATCACTCGTTGCGGAGTGACTATTATAGCGGTGACTTGTAAAGTTGTGTTGAAAGGAATGGCATTACGCGGAGTCATATTGTTGACAGCAACGAAGGCTCTTCCGGAGGCCCGGTCAACAGTCTGAGAGCAGGTTTTAAAAATGGAGTAGTATTTAAGAGTGATGTTGTCTGTATCTTTCATAATATTGTTAGACTATATGGATTTTGATAAAAGACGAAAATTGGGGTGTAGTTAAAAAAATATTAAATATTTCAAAAACACGCTTAGGTACTGCAAGAATGAGAGGAATGGAATGCAGTAATTATTAATTAGCACATATTTACTGCCAGATGAAAACCCAGACGGTTTAAGATAATAACATATTTTATGGACGTAATTACAGCACATGGGATCGGGTAAGAAGTTTCCAAAACTTAGCAACAACCCTGTCATAAATACACAAGTAGTTACATCATAGTGGCAATGCGTAATAATACGCGTATATTCCTGTATGTCGATCAGAAAAATACAAATGGACATAGATGGAAAGTGGCCAATAAGTGTCCCTCCCTCAACCGTAACATTCATGCATTTTATATTAGGAAGACAGTGACTTTTTAATTGAATATTGGAAATTAACCTGTACACTTGGAAGAAGGTTTAGCTTGTTAATATATGTAAGAATGTCTGGTGTTATTCTTCAGTCAACTATTTCACTGGAATGTAATCGAAGGATATATTTCGCTGGAACGTAATCGATGGATATACCTGTTGTCTACATCTGAGAACAAAGTATGGTATGAAGCGAAGAAAGTATACCATATGGAAGATTTGAGGTGCGTTTTCTTATCAGTTGATAATTACTTGACAGTTGACTAGTTTTCTCTAAACGCCTTTATTTAAAATGTAAAATTCGAATGCATTTTGTAGCTATAAATTTTCTACCCATCTGCATATATAACACATATTATAATTTCAGATAAAGTGCGTTATATATACGAATATTTAGCCTAAACAAATGGCTTCTTTGACCTTTACTATCTAAGGAAGTATTTTCATGACCCAGAATAAGCTTCTTCAGAACCTTCCTGATCCCCTCTGTCGGAAATTTCACTATCAACGAGGAATACGACTTGGAAAGAGACTGGTACTTTTTTTTGACAGGAACCCAGAGCTTTTCAACTCTATCTTAGATTTGTACCGGACAGGAAGTCAACTACACCTGCTCAAACATCTGTGTGGAGCCACGGTCCAAGACGAACTGAAGTTTTGGAAAATCCCTCTTGACAGAATAGTTGATTGTTGTTTCCCTCTCATTTCTCAACACGGGGACAAGCAAGAGGTCATTCAGACACTGAAGAGAAGTTTTGAGGATACAGGTTTGCATAATTAGAACACGAATACGGGACGTTAATCGTTGACTTTATCTTCATAATAAGTCGTACCATTTCGTTAAATTTAAAAGTTTACTTTGATGTCTTCCTGATTGAAGAGACGTAGGTTAAATACGTCTGGATAACAATAATAATAATAACAATAATAAATTAATTCATTCATTAATTAATCAGTTAAATAATTAATTAATTAAATAATTAATTAATCAAAAAATAATGTCGATGATTTTGACAACATTAAACCTGATAAAGAATTTTCTTGCTTTCAGAGTTCCTATGCTTTGAGAAGGGAACAATGTCATCATTTGTCATATCTGAACTTAAATATAAAATAAACGCTATTTTTTTATGAAATTACAAAATACGCTTAGCCGCTGTCACAAAACTGCCGAAATAGTGCTTTGATCAGCGTTGCGTTTCAATTACTGGTGTAAAGTCAGGTTTATATTTTGCACGCGTATAATTTCAAAAATGGGATATGACTTTATGCACGTCATCCCAATAACAGCATCAGTTAATTAAATCAAGACCATAGTTTTCTTTTCCTGGAGCGAAATAGTTCAAGTAAAGTAAATCTATTGGAAATGAACGGGGGGGGGGTTGTGGAGAGAGAGAGAGAGAGAGAGAGAGAGAGAGAGAGAGAGAGAGAGAGAGAGAGAATTCAGGTTGAGAATATCATTCTGAGATATGTCAGGATGCACAAATTGACTTAATGTAAAACAATATTAATATAGTTTATATCAAACTAATAACAAAGTGGTGAAAAGTATGCAATATACACTCTCCGTGTAAATAAAGACAAGCAGTGATATTTACAGATACTCACATATTCGTGTCCTACCAAAAGTCATCAAGGATCACAAGGCCTACTAAAGATCATCAAGGATCACAAGGCCTACTAAAGATCATCAAGGATCACAAGGCCTACTAAAGATCATCAGGGATCTACAAAGCATTCTTGCCAGCTTTATATTAACTAACATTTACTTGTAAATTGATATAAAGATCGTAGTCGGTGGTGTACATAACTGACTATATTTTTACATTGGTTTTTACAAACATCTGTAATATCAATGCTTTAAAAGAAAGTGCTGAGATAATTAATGTTTGTACAGGGTTCCAAATCCTTACCGTTTTGTCTCTAATTTGAAAATTAGGCTATATCCACTCTTGCATACAACGTTGTTCAGTATTTCAAATGAAGTACTCACATCGTTGGATGCTATTGTTTACCAGTGAAATGTAGCCAAACCTTTGAAGGAAACATTAAAGTGACGTGTTCATAGGGGTTCTTTTTTAGTTCTTGTTTGATAACCATAACCGTTTTGTACGTTGCTTAGTGGACGTCTATTGTTACGTGTAGGCTCGTACAAAAGTAACAAAAGAAAAGAGTGAAGCCAACAAGCTTTGTATATTTTAACAAAATAATTTATTTTCCTAGAAAACAATGTAAAAATTGGAAATAAGACTTACGGTTTGTGAATATAATCCAAAATTTAATCCTAAGAATGAAAAATACAAGTCCTATCACTAAACGGTTCTAATAGAATCCGGGTTTGAATCTCGATGAAAGTCCAATATGGAGGCGATGACGTCAGATGATGTCTCTCTTGATGTAACAGATCCTCAATTGAATCACAGTTTATGATTCCGTATAGAATTCCAGAATAAATTTCCACTGAATATCTTTCTCTCAGAACTTTTTTTATTGTTTAGTTTTCTAGAGAATAAGTTATTAAATCCAAAAAAAAACCACCAAAAAAAATCCAGATGAAAAGCAAACAATCTGGCAACAACAAATAGAAACACCTTGTTCGTTCAAGGTGTTAAAAACGACTCTGACTTGATCTAGTAGAAAAAGGCTGTTTTAAGCCTCGATTTTAGATCACATGGTACTCCACGTGATAGGCTACGTGATTTAATAATTTGAACATCGCAATAGAAAGAATGAAAATTAGCACGTAGGCAAGAATAGCCCTATCTAAGATCCAGACTCTCACTCTGAAATAAATTGAAAAATAAAACATTGTTTATTCAGACTAACACGTAGGCCGAAATGACCTTGGCAAGAGCCAATCGTTTCTACTCGATGTTTACAAAAACTGTGAGCTAAAGATAGTGCTAATGTAACATTAAGATCTAATCGGGTCAAGCCAATTTTCCAAAGAGAGACTTAATTCCATTGAAAATTATCATTACAATAAAATGTAATGAAACAAAATTAAAATAAAAAAGAATTTAAAACTAATACACAACTAATATAATTACATATTCGTAACACTTCCCCCCATAAAGAAAAAGAAAGATTTATATAAGAAAGTTTTCTTTTTACCATATGTAAATTTATATATGAGGTAAAATAAAATTACATAAGAAAACAATTATGAATTATACAAAGTGTATCTGAAATAATATTTCTATATACGGGAAAGTGTATCTGCAATCAAATTGTCTTTTCTATTGATGTGCCTGTTGTTAAGATTATATTCTTGCAAAAACAAACTCCACCATCTTTGATTTTTATTTTTCATCTTCTCGATGAAAGTAAGGGGGTTGTGATCACTAAACACAACAACCGGAGAAGGAACTAACGTAAACTTTAAAATGCTGTAATGCCAATATTAAAGCCAAACATTCATTCTCGATTGTTGAGTAATTTCTTTGGTGGTTATTTAATTTCTTTGAGAAATAACACACTGGGTGATCAACACCATTTCTATCTTTTTGAATCAATACTGCTCCAACCCCAACATCACTTGCATCCACAGATAATTTAAAAGATTGAAATTTGGAGCTATGAGAACCGGCGCACTTTTGAGTATGGCTTTTAATCTATCAAAAGCTTCCTGACATTTTTCAGTCCAAAGAAACTTGTTTTTCTTACTCAACAAGTTTGTCAGGGGTTCAACAATATTAGAAAAATTGGATCAAAACTTTCGATAGTATCCGGCCATACCCAAAAATCGCATCGGTTGCTTTTTACTGACAGGCACAGAGAAATCAGAGATAGCCTTGACCTTAGCATCTATAGGTTTAACTTGTCCATGTCCCACAATATGTTCTCGAAAAGTTACACAAGCACGGCAAAACTCATTTTTAGATAAATTGATAGTCAAATTTGCATCAGTAAGTTTATCAAAAAATTTCCGAATCGCAGATAGATGTTCTTTCAAGGTGTCGTTGTAAATGATAACATCATCAATATAAGCATCACAATTGTCTAGACCAGAGGTAATCATGTTCATCAAACGTTGAAAAGTACTTGGAGAACCCTTCATCCCGAACGGCATTACTTTATATTGATAGAGTCCATCTGAAGTCACAAATGCCGAAATTTCTTTTGCTCTTTCCGTAAGTGGAATTTGCCAAAATCCTTTCAGAAGGTAAAATTTGGTGACGTACTTGACATTTCCAATTTTATCAATACAGTCATCAATCCTTGGTAATGGAAATGAATGTTTTTGTCGCACTATTCACCTTCCTATAATCAGTGCACATACGGAAAGTTTTATCTGGTTTCGGAACAAGTATACATGGTGAACTCCAATCACTTTTACTGGGCTCTATGAAATCGTTCTCCAGTAAATACTGAATTTCCTTTTTCAAGTATTCCTGTTTGAGAGGGTGTATGGGTGTTGTTTCACAGGTTTTGAATCTACAATTCCAAGATCAACAGTATCCGATTGAATTTCTTCGCTTAAATCCTCAGTTTGTGGGACAGGTACAACTAAATTAACTGCATAATTTACTTGGCTATCTCTTACAATATACTAGTACTCCATTACTTTATTTAGATCAGAGTACCATTATTATAATTTAACTCATTCATTTTCTTCTTTACTTTGTAAGGACCATAGAATCTAATTTGAAGAAAATTTTGAAGAATGAGCAAGAGAGAATGAGCTCTATTACAAGACGCAAACGTTCTCTCCACTAAAGATTGGTGAAACCATAATTTCACTTTTGACTTGAATTGCTGAGTGCCAAATTCAAGCATAACAAGCTGGATAATTCCAGACTTAACATTTGCCCATTGACCTGATTGAACAGATTTGGGAAGGTCAAATTGAGTAAAAAAACTTTATCAAAGCTTTTACTATAGTATTCCTCAAAGGAATTGCCTCTGGGAATGTTGTTGACGCACACATAATAGTCAACAAATATTGGTTGCCAGATTGGTCTTAGGTAAGGGACCAACACAATCTACCATAATTCTGCTAAATGGTTCGTCAAATGCAGGAATAGGTTGCAGATGAGCCTTAGGTATCTTCTGATTGGGTTTTCCTACCATTTGACAAGTATGACAAGATCTACAAAATTTACAAACATCACTTTTGATTTTTTGGCCAATAAAAGTGAGTCAAGATCTTGTGATAAGTTTTATTTATCCCTAAATGACCAGCCAGAGGAGTTTCATGGGCCAAACTAAATATTTCCTGTCTGTAAGATTTTGGAACTACAATCTGATAGTTCACTGACCATTCGTCATTAGCAGGAACCTCGGGAGGGCTCCTTTTTCTCATAAGAATTCCATTTTTAATGAAATAACAGACAGGTACTTCAGTGGCTTCAGTTTCGCTAATGGCCCTCTGAAACAAACAGGAGATCTCAGGATCTTTTTCCTGTTCGAGGACAAGTGATTCTCGTTTATCACCCTGATTAGATAAAAGAGAATGAGTAGTTAAAAGAGGATCACTGTGATCAATACCTTTTGATTGATCCAAAGAAGGAGTGAAAGTGACCTCATCAAAAGCCTGACCAATACATGTGTGAGCTAAAGGAATACTTTCCTTATCAAAATCATTCTCAAGAACTTTCTTAGCCGTAGCTCTAGTAACTGCACAAGCTGGGTATAACTCAGGGTATTCTTTTCAATAGGATCAACTTTCTGATCCAAGGAAGGCTTGTCAGTTACAAGTGCATTAACCACAACCTTGTCTCCAGCTAGGTCGTTGCCTAGCAACAAATGAATGCCCTCAACGGTTAAAGTATGCACCATACCGACTGTCACCTGTCCTGAAACTAAGTCTGATGACAAATTAACAGAATGGAGAGGAACATTAACAAAGCCGCACTCTACTCCCTGAATGAGAACACTCTCATTAGAACAGGACGTCTCAAAAAAAGGCAAAGTACCTGATAATAAAAGACTCTGAGAAGCTCCTATATCCCTTAAAATTGTAATAGGAATAGGATTGGCCAAATCACCCAAGAGTGATATAGAACCCTTCGACATGAATGGTTCATAATTCTCCATAATAAAATCAGACTGGGGTTTATTAGACCCAACAAATGTATTGCTTTCAACACATGACCGTGACCTTGACATCTTAGAAATAAGAGCATTTGGGATAGGTCTATCTTGATTCTGATGCCTATATTTCAATTTGAAGCAATCAGAAACGACGTGTCTTTTTTTCTTGCAATAGGTACACGCAGGAATAGATAAGGAGTTTGAATCAAGTTTATCAGAACCTTGATTTTTAAAAGTTGTGCCAGATTGAGTTTTAGGAGGAGTCGTATTAGGCTGAAATACTTTTCTACTAGTAGACTGCTGAGTGAATGATTTGCCTACAACAGGAAATTTATGAGTTAAGGAGTACATGTCAGCAGCAAGAGCAGCATTTTCCAAGGTTTCAATCTCATGCTCTTCAAGATGATTCTTAATGTCATTAGGGACACAGTTCTTAAACTCTTCAAGTAACACAAGATGTTTGATATTTTCATAATCATGTTCAACTTTCTGGGCGAAGCACTATCTCTTAAATAACTGCTCTTTTTCACTTGCAAATTCAACATAAGTTTGTCCAGCTTCTTTTTTATAGTTTCTGAACTTTTGCCGATAAGTCTCAGGGACTAACGCATAACCCCTTAAAATACACTCTTTAACCAAATCATAGTCAGAACTTTGTTGTACTGACATTGATTGGTAAATATCACTAGCTTTACCAATTAGTACACATTGTAGTAGTTGAGTCCAATACTCCCTTGGCCATTTCAAATTTTCCGCAACTTTTTCAAAACGAGGAAAATATTTGCCTACTTCTTTTTCTCTAAAAGGGGGCACTAACCTGATATTTCTTTTAATGTCAAAACTTGAATTTGTATGTGAAGTGAGATCATGGTTTTCACTTGGCAGCTCAAATGCTTTCATTTTAATTTGAAATTCCCTTTCATCCTTCCCTTTTTCAAATTGTAACTGTTTATCTTTCTCCCTCTCCTGTCTCTCTCTCTCCTTCTCTTCAAATTGTAATTTCATTTGTTTATCATTCTCTCTTTCCTGTCTTTCTCTCTCTCCTCTTTCTCAAATTGTAATTTCATTTGTTTATCATTCTCTTTCCAGTCTCTCTCTCTCTCTCTCTCTTCTTTCTCAAATTGCAATTGCAATTGCTTCTCTTCTAATTGCAACTGTAATTGTTTCTCTCTTTCCTCTTTCTGAAGCTCGAGCATCCTTAACTCCAACTCCATCTTGTATTTCATTTTTAATTCCTTTACTGTTATGTCAGAGTCTGATACAGACTTACTGACCGAAGCCAAAACACTTTTATCAAAAACATTCTTCTCTACCAAATATTGAATCAAAATATATTTAATTTCTTGTTTCGTTACGGAAGATTTTGTTTCAGAAAGATCGTACTTTCTGGCAAGTTCAAGCAACTCATCTTTTTTTCAGACAATCCAACTGCTCCTGAGTTGGACTAGAAAAAAAGTTTCTACTTTTGATGACATTGTGAATGAAAGCCTGTTATTTTCACTAAAGATTTCAAACAAAATGTAACATAGTACTTGGGATTTGAAAACTAGGGGAATTTAAATTTCAAAAATAATTTTCTGAAATATTTCAACCAAAATTTATATATCCCAAGGACAAGCCCCCAATTTTTCCTTGTTATGTGTAGGCTCGTACAAAAGTAACAAAAGAAAAGAGTGAAGCCAACAAGCTTTGTATATTTTAACAAAATAATTTATTTTCCTAGAAAACAATGTAAAAATTGAAAATAGGACTTACGGTTTGTGAATATAATCCAAAATTTAATCCTAAGAATGAAAAATACAAGTCCTATCACTAAACAGTTCTAATAGAATCCGGGTTTGAATCTCGATGAAAGTCCAATATGGAGGCGATGACGTCAGATGATGTCTCTCTTGATGTAACAGATCCTCAATTGAATCACAGTTTATGATTCCGTATAGAATTCCAGAATAAATTTCCACTGAATATCTTTCTCTCAGAACTTTTATAAAAAAGTACACTTGTTTAGTTTTCTAGAGAATAAGTTATTAAATCCAAAAAAACAGATGAAAAGCAAACAATCTGGCAACAACAATTAGAAACACATTGTTCCTTCAAGGTGGTAAAAATGACTCTAACTCGATCTAGTAGAAAATGGCTGTTTTAAGCCTCGATTTTAGATCACATGGTACTCCACGTGATAGGCTACGTGATTTACTAATTTGAACATCGCAATAGAAAGAATGAAAATTAGCACGTAGGCAAGAACAGCCCTATCTAAGAACCAGACTCTCACTCTGAAATAAATTGAAAAATAAAACATTGTTTATTCAGACTAACACGTAGGCCGAAATGACCTTGGCAAGAGCCAATCGTTTCTACTCGATGTTTACAAAAACTGTGAGCTAAAGATAGTGCTAATGTAACATTAAGATCTAATCGGGTCAAGCCAATTTTCCGAAAACAGACTTAAATCCATTGAAAATTATCATTACAATAAAATGTAATGAAACAAAATTAAAATGAAAAAAGAATTTAAAACTAACACACAAGTAATTTAATTACATATTCGTAACACTATTGTAATATTTTTCTATCTCCTTGTTGTCTTCATAATTTTAGAATTCCAGACCTGGGGTGTCTGATAAATGCTGCGAAGAGCAATTTGCAAGCAAGATGACCCAAAGCAGACACAAGTGCTTCCAAGATAAAACTTTTTGTACTGATCTTCTTAAAAATAATTTGGTCACTTTACGTTTATTTCCATTATAGATACGCCCTCGTCGTTAAATTACAAACCAAAGTTTGTAGACCTGAGCCGATATTTAAACCGATGCTACATTGCTTTCCTTAAGGTTTCACAGTTCTCATATCTTGTAACGTTTGTAGCTGGAAATAAGTTTGCAAGTCCATATCTCCGCATATTAGCTCTGAACCATATAGATGTATTATCACTGTAGGATTTAACAATCATCTTAAACATATACTGCTCCCAAAACCGTGGTATAATCCGTAAATAAATGTGTGTATGTACCCTCACCCACGACATATATAAGATCCACCCATACGAAAATAAAGAGCAGACCCCTACAGCAACGTTAATGAGTACTTTGTAAGGAACTTAAATAATGAAACATTATCATTAATGGGTACATTGTGGAGAACTTACTTCACCAAGAAAGTATTATTATTATTATTATTATTATTATTATTATTATTATTATTATTATTATTAATAGGTACAATGTATGAAACCTAATTGATGAAACTCAGCATTAATTCGTAGTTTTTACGTTTTTAAGTGATAAAACGTTTTCATTATGCATTGTAGTGGAATTAATTATAAAAAACGTATCGTTAATGGGTACAGTCATAAATCATATAATTATTAGTTACTTTGTATAGGACTTAAATGGTGGAACATTATTGGTTACGAGTACCTTGTATGAGACATAAATGATAGAATATTATAATTAATGGGTATATTGTAGGAGACTTAAATGATATAAATTCTGAAATCAAAATTAAACTCAGATATTAAATCAGAATCACAAGGTTTTACCAGAAGTTTACTCTCAAACCCAAAAGTGATACTGTCGTTTTCTGATTCCATATTACCGTATCGTAACTACGTTTTCTTCAATGTTTCCTTTTTAAAACTGAACAAGCGTGAACAACTATAGCATTGCCTCGCTTGACATGCAAATGGAAATGAGTAGCATTCTCTTTAGCAGATCTTTATCATCATGTTCCAACAAAATGTTAAATCCCGTTATAAATAACTGTCAAATAACGCTGTCATTCCCATGTCGTATCTCACTGAAACCTCTCACAACGTCCTGCCAGAAATGATCCCTCCCGGATTCGGATAGAACTTTTTCTACTTAGTCAGCTGGTGCTAGCTTCTGTGATGCTAAATTCGACAACTGCACAATAGCTGCAATTTGCATATATAGGTCTGCTGTCCCGATTCGTCAAAGAACTTGTATTAGTGACAGTCATGGTAATGAAAGTGAGTGACTGTTGTATACACACTATATTCATCAAACTGATATGCATGTAAATATAAGCTGTTCATTGGAAAATTAATTTCAGTCTTTGAGTTACGATAAAGTTTGTATTAGAAATATCGTAATCTTAATCAATTTATTTCAGTTACGTTTCGGAATTTTAATTTTATTAATTAATCCGAGAGTTGATAGGTATATAACAAAAATCGTAGTAGTTCGATCTTGATTGATAGATAAAGTCTTGGTGTCAGCATCTGCAAGTCCTTATCATCACTACACGCCCCGCGTCTCGTAATGATCCGGATTGTCTGATGCTTACAACTCGATGTTGACATAGCAATCGATATCCTATTACTGTTATATATATA
>JAECUM010058811.1:0-21780 GCA_016617855.1 Megalonaias nervosa | reverse complement strand
AACAGCAATTTAAAAAAAAAAAAAAACACTAGAGGATGCACACTGGCAAAACACCGTCAAATGTGAAGTACACTGCACACATCGCAGATGATGGGAATCCATTTTTCCTTGGTGGAAATTAATCCATTCGCTGATATCGTTGTAATTGTGGAGCTTCACGTCGTGGCACGTATATAGTACAAGTCACACAGGCCATGTAGGCATTCAACACCGACTATTTCAGTAAAGGGTATCATTTTTTTTATAATTTGATTCTACATTCCTTTAAGTTGCAAGTATTCATTTCATTTGGATTCGAATACACCCATATTCCTTTGGAAGGTCAATATTTAGACGCCCCGAGAGGTACATAGGGCAAATGTTAAAGTATGTAGACATTTTTGGACGAAATACACCTAAAGGTGTGATTCAGTACAATCTGGATTGAATGTTGCGCGCTGTGATGTCACAATGAAAGATGTGCATATTGATAAACAAATTCGTAATACCCTCGATTGTGACGATTCCACTAGACGCGCTCTTATTTTGACCCAAGTTTAGTACAGGGCAACCATTGTAAAAGTCCATATCGACAGGTAATTTTCGTCTGGAAGTTTGTTGGTGACAGTTGTTGTTGTTGTTGTTGTTGTTATAGGGTTTAACGCCATTTTTCAGCACAAGATAGGCTATACATGGCGGCCAGTATTAATGGTGGAGGAAGAACCCTGGAAAACCCCGGGAAGAACCACCGACCCACGAGAAGCTACTGGCAGGCTTTCTCACGTACCCACGTTAGCCGAGCCTGGACTCGAACCCACGCAGACAGAGGTGAGATGGCAGTGATCCGTAACGATCAGCGCTTTAGACCACTCGGCCACTCGGGGCCCCCTTGGTGACAGTTAAGGTGCAGAGCATTCAATAATCAGGATTGAATAGACTTTGGTTAAAGAAAATTAGTGTCAGATTTTAAAAGAACAATGTGTATTTACTTTAAAATGAGTAAATGCGCATACATGACCCATGTGACTTGTACTATAGTAAAAGTCACACAAGTCATATAGGCATTCAACACCGACTGTTTCAGTAATGGGTGTCATTTTTTCGAATTTGATTCTTTATACTACTTTAAAGGTTACTAGCCACATATATTCCTAAAACTTGTGATATTATTACAGTCATAAACAAAACGCATTTGTTATGTATGCACACCATAAAAATGTTTAATTAGAATCCGCTTTTTTAAATGAAAATATTATTCGGTAATCTCCGTAAACAATCGGTTGTTTCAGCGTGCCAAAAACGGATATGACGTATATTTATCCCTTCTATTCAACATAGCCGTGCAAGTCAAGTGTTTCATTTCCCCACGTAAATGTCTATGTGATATATCTTACGATCGTGCTTTTGTACAGCAAATATGGTGCACTGTGTTGCATATGGATGTAACCAAAAGAGTGATGATGCAACAAAAGGGTTCTTTCTTTTTCCGAAACACCCTGTTTACTACAAAAAAGTGGATTGAAGCTGTGGGATCGAATAGGGTGAGGGATGGGAAAGTCCTAAATCCTCCTAAATCCCGTAGAAAGTTCTACGGTGCATATGAGAAGAGGGATAGAAAGAGAGTAAGTAAAATATATCAAATAAAGGAGTACAGTACAATAATGTTACTGCAAATGTAAAATATTAATGTTTAAAATAATCATAATACTTTTTGAACGTGCAGAGTGTAGACTTTGATCAAACTCATTTTATTTAGCATTATTATAACCAATATGAACTCAAAAGAATTTAAAAAAAGAAATATGAGATTATATATATATATATATATATATATATATATATATATATATATATATATATATATATATATATATATACCTTATTTACCGTATATATCTTGCACATTAAAACGCTCTTCATACATATATCGTGTTATGCAATTTTAATTTATTTTGAGTACTTGACCTTTGTACATGATTGAGGATAGTCTCGGAATATTCCTACATTTTATCTTGATTGTAAGTTATAAATAGGTTGTTTACTGTTGAGTTAAAGGTCTAGTTTTTATTTATAAAAAATTTAGATGATTCTGGAAAAGAACTTTTGGCCCAGATCCTGGTCATTCTTTTATGTCTTAGATTTTTATATAAAGTTCTGATAAACAGAATGTATTCTTCGTTTATGTTCTGTTCCTGAATTTATCTACTGTTGTGTTCTGATATAATTTGAGAGGAATCTTTTTTTTTGTTTTTCTTTTTTTTTTCTTTTTTTCATTTTAATTTGAAAGCACCATGTGCTCATTGACAGTTTTGGACTATATTGCTATTTTGGGATCATTGTGAATTCATTTAAAGACATTCTGAGGTATATCATTGAAGTTATTTCATATTGTAATTATACGTGATGCTTTATTATTAGTAAACAGTTTATGCAAGTTTTATTTAACTTAAAAACCAGTGACACTCCTACTTGGACATTCAGATACAAGGTCACTTCATAAATATGCAAGACTGTCACTCATCATTGAAATCATCTAAAATATTGATGTTACATCGCAATTTCAATCAAAATCTGATCAGACATATGGACTCTAGAGTACTTACAAACTCAATCAGACGAATACCTGACATTGATCTAGTGTGTAAGCGATAGTGTAAATTATGAATGTTTTGGATGTTTAAATATGAAAAGCTATCAGCAATAACATAAGCAAAATCATAATTCCAACAGCCGTACGTAAGCAATTAACTCCATTAAAAGATACCTTCTTGGCAAAGTTGAAATAAATTGATTGGCTAGGAATACGTGCGTGTACAGCTTGCACTGCGGATGAATTCTTTTCATATTACAACATAAGGTGAGACAGTCTAAGCAACTACTCGATGTTAATTGACCTTGAGAATCTTGATGAGTCTACAGTTACGCTTATTCACCTTCATCTTCACAACAGCTGTTATCAGTTTCGGTCATACCATAGTAGAACAAAATATTACGTGGACATTAGCATAATAGGAGAATGATTATACCTTTATTGAAAATGCGTCAACATTACTCCAATGTAACGAAACATTTTTCTCACCGAATCCTCGTGCTCCATTTTCGTACTTGTACACAGCCCAAGGTTAAAAGAACCGGTTGTGATGTTTGCGTCGCGATAGATATAGCAAAGTCTTCGTCCCAAAATCAAACAAGACTGTTACCTCCTTAAACGCATATATCATTTTACACAAAATATAACATTTTATTCCACAATACTTAAAAGAAATTCAATACATTGTCATGGATATCTGTTTAAAACCGCTCCGGAGGCCTGCTGGTTAGAGCGTCCGTCTTGGATGCGGGTGTTCGCCGGTTCGAATCCCAGCCGAGTCAGACCAAAGATTTAAAAAAGTGGCACTTGTAGCTGCCTCGTTTGGCGCTCAGTATTAAGAGGGTAATGTTAGGACTGATCAGCCTGGTGTCACGATAATGTGACTGGGTGGGATATCATGCTACATGTTTGAGGCATGATGTCCCAGTGCTAGACCTCACAATAAACTGCCACACTGCAAACATCGTAGTAATATGACTGAAAAATTGTTAAAGCTACGTTAAAAATCCAAATCAAACACACACACACACACACACACACACACACACACATCTGTGTTATGGGAAAGCTGCAAGTTTAAATTACACAGTGTCTCCATTACGCTCATTCTTCCTTTCCTTTCAATGTTTTCACATGCAAGGAATGGGCATTTCCTTTCAAAATAAAGCTAGTACCACAAACACAGCCTCCTGCCCAACCCACTTCCACCCCTGAAATTTGAAAGCTTCTCCACTTATTAGCTGTATCAACGCTACAATATAAAGCCTTACTAAAATGGTTATATTTTGATAGTTACATGGTTCATTTTCCAGAAAGATCTACGATACGAATTAAAGGTTCACTGTTTCGAAGGTTCGTTGAATTAGAAGGGTCTTCAGTCCGACGGTTTAATGACCCGTACGCTCAATTATCCTCAGATGCTTTAGCCCGAAGGTTCATTGATCCCAGAAAAGGGTGCAATAGTCGAAAGGTACATTAGCCCGAAGATTAAAATGCAAAAAAAATGGTTATTGGTCCAATATTGATTGACTGGATCAGTGGTTCATTTCTCGGTTAATTTTGGGTTCAACAGAAAAACCAGGAAAGAAGTTTAAACAAGATAGTGTTTCCTTGATTTAAACACACACACACACACACACACACACACACACACACACACACACACACACTGTGACACGCACTCTAGCCCCTTTGATCTTGGGGTCACAGTCAAATAGACAATTTCCATTAGGGTTCATGGTTAAAGATTTTATTCTTTGTTTGCTTATATTTTCTAAACACTTTGAAGAGGTTTGTTCATCAATTGGATGAATCATTATAAACTTTAGGTAAAACTATTAAGGCTGCAATATGCACTCTCAACCTTTTGACAATGTGGTAAAAGTCAGACGTTTTTCATCACTGTGTTGACTGTGGTCCCAACAAGTGGCCTTCTTTTGTGTTGTTCGGTTTCTCAAGGTTTATATGCGTCATAATGCAGTCGTACTTGATATTGAAAGATGTCTTGGCGAGTGCAACAAGCTTTAACCAACTATGAACTTTTGAAGAAGGGATGTAGCAAAGTTGTGTCATAAGTCAATGCACCACAACTGGGCATAACAGAAAGGTACAGGAGTGTGCAATGAGAAACACATCGCCGTCCCATTTGAGTAATGTCCTCTCCCCTCCCGTCTGACCCAGCCGTTTTAGAATGGGCAACGGCAGGCTATTCTCAGTCCTTTGTTCCTGCATTGGGCCATTTTATTACATTTTGCCAGGTGCTTTTTCCAAACAATTTGCATTTTGTTCAGATGCACAACGCCAATTTCATCTTTCATAAACGTAAACGTGAATTTTCTTTGTTCAGATGCACAACGCCAATTTCATCTCTCATCAACGTAAACGTGAATTTTCTTTGTTCAGATGCACGACGCCAATTTCATCTCTCATCAACGTAAACGTGAATTTTCTTTGCAGGCGATAAGCTTCATATGAAACATTGGATTTTTCGAATTTACAAATGAGATACTACAGTTGAAAATTTCGTTACTTAACGAATAATAATAATAATAATAATAATAATAATAATAATAATAAATTCAGCAAGAAATTCAGAGGCGGATGGGAAGGCGGAACCAGCTCTCTCTTCATCCCCTCTACATAAATGGAAGCAACTGGAACGTTTACTGAGCAAATGGTCTTTACAGCTAGATGGATAAAAGTATGTGCTGGAAGAATTTAGAATGCAGAAGGTTTCCTAAAATAATCTTTTTTCTGGATCTGCAAATGCAATTCTGGATGAAATGATTATGTCCTTTTGTCCATGAGATACACGTTTAAAGTGATTCCGTTTTGGAGGATAATTACTATGTACTTACTATATCCCGAAGGAACACATGTATGTTTTGAAAGTGTTCAAAAATGTAAAAATGTTTGCCGCAAGCATGCCAGAAAATTACCTCCATCCCTTTTTGCAGCGTCATGCTACAGTCAATAAACAGCAATGAAAGCCTTTAATTTTAGTGTAATGAAAACGCGGAACAAAAACAGAATCCCATTGGTTCTTGAGTTTCTGGTGACAAAACTTAACACTGTTGTTCATATTTAATTTATAGTGTGTGTTGACTCTTGTTCACCATTCTTTGTTTTATATATATATATATATATATATATATATATATATATATATATATATATATATATATATATAGAGAGAGAGAGAGAGAGAGAGAGAGAGAGAGAGAGAGAGAGAGAGAGAGAGATTGTGTAATTGACCTGTATCTGTATTTGAGGGTCTGAGTTTGGGCCTACATACATAATGTCATGTGGGGTAAACATGTTTACGCTTTTGAGTTCTACATACAACCCTGATTCTCCCTTCGAATTTTCTAGAAATAAAATCTGTTTATAGATTTGTGGAAATTTTCATTAAGATGACGGGTTAGTGGGTACCTATATAAGATTGTTTATAACATAGAATGTTCTGGATAGAAGCTTTTGACACTCATCCTTGTCCTTATTCTGTGACTTACGTTTTTATATAAGGGAGAAGTAAACAGAATTCTTAATTCTTATCAGAACAGTGGTTTTTAAAGGAATCAATTTTGTCTGTGATCAGATGAGACTATTTAATTTTTTTATTTTCATTATTCTCTGGACTTACAAAGTACTCACTAATACTCTTCAGACTAAACCACTATTTTGGGATTATTATGAATACATTCAAGGGCATTTTGTATTATATCAGTGTGATACATCACTGCAATTGGTACATTAGCATATTCGTGACTACTGACACAACATAACGTTCAAATTTGGAATTCGGAACACCACTGGAATACATTCGGATCACTATAGTTTTGGACTTGTGATAGTACTTGTGATAGAACTTTTAGTATTTACTGGGATTTAATTCACAATACTGTAATTTCTTTTAAAAATTTTCGCTTTAAATAATAAATTAATAAATTATTTGTTGAATTTTGCAAAACCGTTTGGTTTTCGCTTTTTTGGCTGTCAGTTAGTTTATGACCGTAGAGTCGTAGAAAAATACATAAAATAATAATAATAATAATAATAATAATAATAATAATGAGGACTTTGTATAGGGCCTAATCGTTAGAAGCTCTAAGCGCTTTGCAACATCTGACAACACTTAAAAAACATATATAATGATATGATTACAAAAATAAAAACAAACACCACAAAATTAGAAAACAGAAAACATGCTGTAAATATTTAAGGTAAGGAAACATTATTAGGCCTTTAAGTCTGTTCTTGCAGTTGAAATAGGTGAGTTTTAAGAGCGCTCTTGAATGAAATCACTGTGTCTTTGTGTCTAAGTTCAGTGGGCAATTCGTTCCACGTTGCTGGGCCCTGGTATGCAAAAGAACGTTGTCCATATGATTTCATTTTCATAGTGAGAATAATGAGAATACGAGTGTCAGAAGAGGAGCGTAAGTATCTTGCTGGTGTGTACACATGGGTGAGGTCGGATAGGTATGTTGGACTGGAGCCCGTCAGTGAAAAGTAGCACAGAGAACAAATTTTGTGTTTGATTCTGGATCGAATTGATAGCCAGTGTAGGGTACAGAGCGGGGTGGATGGGGGGAGGCGTGCTCTGATCGTGGTACTCAAAGGATGATCCGAGAAGCTGTGTTTTGAACTTTTTGAAGTTTCTGGAGTAGATATTGAGACGAACCAGACAGAATTGAGTTACAATAGTCCAGTCTTGAAGGTACTAAGGAACACACAAGTGTTTTAGTGGCATCAACTGAAAGATACTTGCGAATGGAGCTGATGCGTCTCAGCTCAAGATATGCAGCCTTGCATATGTTCATGACATGTTGGTGCAATGAGAGAGTACTGACGAGAGTAACACCTAAGTTTCGTACTGACTGTGTGAATTTAATGTTGGTGTTGATGATATTTATTGTCTGAGGTAAAGAATCTAAATGAGAAAGTCTTTGTGAGGAAACTTAGAAATTATGACCGGTTGAAAGTGTAAACATCATGACAACTTAAGAATACATTTTCTTTGCTTTTAAAGACTTATGGAAGATGTTAGTTGTAAAGTTTGCTTAAATTCTGCTATGTTTACTTGTTTACAGATTATAGCCAATATTTGGAACATCATGATTTCTATAAAAACAAATAAACAAACAAACGAAACCAAAATGCCCCCCCCCCCCCAAAAATAGAAAAATTAAAAAAAAAAAAACAACAACGAAACCAAGAAACCCAAAAACCAAACGACAAGCAATTATTGTCTTATTTTTACACTTATGGACAAAAACTAATGAAATACTTACAGAGACAAACAATGCAAATATTAATTGTTAGAACATCATTCTTAACATAGTCTAATGTGAATAAACAAAGGATGATGCACTCTGGTAAGAAACCATTCAAATGTGAAATATGTGGGAAGTTGTTTAGCAAAAGTTCTGGTTTGTTATTTCACTCGAAGATTCCCACTGGTGAGAAACCATTAAAATGACAAACATGTGAAAAAATTCTTTAGCCAGAAGTCTAAATTGCAAAAACATCTGATGTTGCACACTAGTGAGAAACCTTTCAGTTGTGAAGTTTGTGGGAAAATTTTCAGTCGGAACTCCCATGCACGCAAAAGTGCATACTCGTGAGAACTTATCAAATGTGAATTATGTGGGAAATTGTTTACCCGGAACTGTAGTCTGACGGCACACAGGAAGATACACACTGGTGAGAAGCCCTTCATATATGAAACATGTGGGAATTTGTTTAGTCGGAGATCAACTTTGTTAAGAGATATGATGGTGCACATTGGCAAGAAACCACAGGCACTTGATTCCGGGATAAACTAATGTGTACACTCACCAATTAGTGTACACATTAGTTTATCCTGGAATCAAGTACCTGTGCGAGAAACCCTTCAAATGTGAAGTATATGGGAAATTGTTTAGCAGAGCTCTCATTTGTCAAGACACATGACAGTGCACACTGGTGAAAATACAATCACATGTGAAACATGTAAGAAACTCTGCAGCCAGAACTCAGAATTGACACGACATATGATGGTACACGCTGGTGAGAAACACTTCAGATGTGAAGCATGTTCGAAATTCTTTAGCCAGAACTCAGAATTGACAAGACATATGATAGTACACACTGGTGAGAAACCCTTCCGATGTGAAACATGTGGGAAATTGTTCTGCGAGAGGTATAAATTGCAAAAACACGTAAAGAGTGCACTCTGGTGAGAGACCACTGAAATATGCAGTATGTGGGAAATTCTTCAGACATGACTCAAACTTGTCAACACATTTGGGGAGACACCCTGGTGACAAACCATACAAATCCGAAATTCATGGAAAATTGTTTAGCCAGAGTGTAACTTTGTCAACACACAAGAAGATGCATTCTTGTAACAAACCATACAAATGTGAAATTGTATGGGAAAATGTTTAGCCAGAGTTCTTCTTTGTCATCACATTTGAAGATGCACACTGGCGACAAAACATTCAGATGTGAATGTGCGGGAGACTGTTTAGCCAAATCAGTAACTTGTAAACACACTTGAAGATACACACTGGGAATAAATAACCTCAGCTGTGAGAAATTGTTCAGACATAGCTCCAAGGTTTTGACACACTTAGTCATAAAGATACATGCTTGTTACATATACCCCTCGCCTTGCCAGAAAAAATAACGATAGGATATAATCTTGTCCTCAGTACAAATTTTTTAGCTTTTTACACCGTCACAAACATACTGGTCAATTCTGAAATGAGATGGGGGAAAAAAGAAATCTGAGATAACATCACTATTTAATTAAATTATGGTTTTTCTTGTATGTACAACAAAATTATGTTTTAGATTTGAAGTACTTATACACTGGGGAAAAGATGTATCATCAATAAACCTCATCCTTAACTTAGTTATGGACTTTGAAGTTTATACAATAAAACTATGGCTTCCATTTGAAGCTCTTACACCCTGGCATATGTTTGGCTATTAGCAATACATATACTTCCTATTAGTAACAGAGGTTAATATCAATTAATAAAAATGAAATAAAAATTATTTAATTATAATGAAGCTTAAGGTTTAACAAGCTGAACTCATTTCAGTTATATGGACTGATAGTTTATATAATTATCCTTATTCAGTAGGAATAAAGTTATGGAAAATATAGCTATTAGATTGAAGGAAAGATGGAAGGACGCAAGGAAAGAAAGAAAAAAATAAGAACATGTGTCATTAGGAGGTGGTGTTCATAAATCTGGATATAAATAAATCTTCAAAGGGCCTAAAGCCGACATACAAAGATACAAATCAATATAATGAAGCAGTAGTCATTCTCACTGATCACTATGTAAACACTTATCTTGCTGCCTAACAATCGATAGGTATGGATGTTCTATTTTATTCATACATCTATACTCATGTACTGTAATACTTATGTACACAAACTGTTACTTTAAGATCCATTTTTGAATAGTAATTTTTCTGATTTTTTTTGTTCTACTGTTCTTTCAACAATCTTAAAATTTAACTTCCTTTTCCTTTTTGATGATAATACATAATTATATACATTGGTGTGTGTGTGTGATTTGGATTTTTTAACGTAGCTTTAAAAAAATTTTCAGTCATATCGCTACGATGTCTGCAATGTGGCAGTTTATAGTGATATCTAGCACTGCGGCATCATGCCGCAGACATGTAGCATGATGTCCCACCCAGTCACATTATCCTGAAACCAGGCCGACCAGTCCTAACACTAACCTCTTAATGCTGAGCGCCAAGTGAGGTAGCTGTTAATACCATTTTTATAAGTCTTTGGTATGACTCGGCCGGGGATCGAACCCACGACCTCCCGCATTCGAGACAGACACTCTAACTACTAGGCCACCGGAGCGGTCATATACATTAGTAATTCTTTTCTTCTAAATTGAACTAATATTAGTGGAAAATACAATAGCATGTTTAGAAATGCTGGGTATGAAACAACCTAGTTATGAAATGACAAAATGCACTCCTCTGGAGATCCCAATTGTACTACCCCACCTGTAATTCATTCAAGATATTATCGTGTGTCTTTTTTTAAACGTGTGACAAAGAAGTATATGTGAAGTTAGAGTATATTTTTTAGTCTAGGCCCTTAAGCCTTTGTATTATTTCTGTAATGTAATGGTAATTAAATGATGAAGAATCATTGCCATAACATGGGGAAAACATTTTTACTGTCAGTTACAATCACAGATTTTTTTCAGAGGGGTGCCGGGCATTTAAGATCCAGTTTGAAAGGGCTAGGTTGTTTTACTCTATTCAAAATGGGCAAAGTTAAACAATTTTTATTATTAAAATGTAATTTATTCATATAATTCACTCCAATAGATTTACAGCTGAATCGTACAAAGATCGAATTATAAAAACAACAACAATTATCATTATTATTATTATTTATCCTCATCTATCTTTGCAGGGTTAAATAATGCATAGAGACAGGAACAGTCCCATTTCCATAACAACATTGTCCTCAACAATTTTTTAAAAGTCCCTATTGGCCAACACGTAAAAGTTATCACTTAGGTAAAGATGGAAACAATATGGTTTATTGAATGCAATATTATATGTTTATCTGAAAACAATATGGCCAATGGTGCAGTGCCTAGTGGGTAAATAACATCATACAACCCTAATGTTTTACTTGTGCAAAGGCAGTATAAAGCAGCTGTAGACAGATGTTGGTCAAGGTGTAGAATTTGATACATACTTGTAGGCAGATGGACTAGGAGCTTGAGAAACTTACTACTGGTAGTCCCACTAAATCTTCACCATCCTAGATTCCTTGGTTTTATACACTTAAGCACTTTCACCTTTTGAGAAATAGACATCTTTCATAGTGATATCTCTAATTACTTTAGAAGAATTTGTTATTTTGAAAAAGTAACAATAACAAATGACAATGAATATATTCCTTCATTCTCTTCTTAATGAGTTTTCATCCAGACTACTCTTGTTGTACAGACTGTGTTTACGTCACCCACTTTGATGCACCTCACAGAAGTCTATTTCTTCCTGTGACGTGATTGTACACATCCACTGCAGATGATAATACATTGCAGAGAAGCATCAACAGCACATGGGAAACTCCAGTTAATATGGAAAAATACAATTATGGCAGCGTTCCTAAAGTTTATCTTATATTTATGATAACGTTAATTATGGAACAAATTTTGTCGCAAAAGCTAAAATAATCAAATTGGGGAAAATGATGTTCGTATTATGACGAAAATGTTTACTTGACATTAAAAATAAAACAAAAGTTTAGTGTATGACTGTTTTCCAGTACTTAATTGAGAGTGTGAATATACAGAACCTCAGTCTTTGAATGTACTGATTTTGGAACTTTAAAACTGATTTACATCCATCATAACTGATGTTTCTAGATGTGCAAATAATGAATGACAGAAATCCTGCTATAGTTTCTTTGAAAATAGTTTCTTTAAAAGTAGGAAATAATATGCAGGATGCTGCTTTCATTATGAAATATATCATAAAATTATGCTTCATGTAAATTTCCCAAATTAAAATAAGAAAAGAAGCACCTAGAATATAAATAGAGTTTTATAAAAAGAAACAAACAAACAAACAAAAAGCAACCTCATACACATGGTACACAATTCTAAACAGTGTTACTCATACCTATTATGACGGAAAGTTGATTTGCCTCGTGAGAATAGTTGTGAATGGTTTCAGTGATGACTTTCTGATTGGATAAAAGAAAATTGGTGAAATGCATGTTTTTTCATGGTATGTACATGTATGTTTATTTCATATCGCGAATGATGTTTCTGCCTGCGTGACTTAATGTTGATCACTGTAAATAAATGTTGTGGTTGGACGCCAGTAAGAGACGCTTTCTCTCGAGAAATGTGAGTTGATGACACTGCTTCAAATTAGGGTATGAGACGCTATTTGTTAGTGATAAACAAAATCTTAATCAGCCATTTGATTATTAAATGTTAATAAACAATTAGTCCAACATGAAAATTACTAGTCTTGGAGCCCATTTTGTTACAAGCCACTCAGCAGGCTCGGCCCTAGGGCAAAGCGAACGAGGGAACCGCCTTGGGCCCCGCGCTTTCGGGGGCCCCGCGCTGCTGACGGAAATAAACTCCGCAATGCAATATTTTTGCTCGGGACCCGCTCATTGCTTGTTGCCTTGGGCTCCGCACATCCTAGGGCCGTTTCTGCCACTCATATATCAGATACGTGAACAATTATTTCAATATAACTTAGCTAAATTGACAATGGAACAGTTGACATAGACTAATGAAATATGTGGTCATTTATTTTCCATTGAGTATATAGATTCGCAAACTCTGCTCGTAGAAGTGTGTGTGCATGTGTGATTTGGATTTTTAACGTAGTTTTAAAACGGTTTCAGTCATATCGCTACGATGTCTGAAGTGTGGCTGTTCACAGTGATGTGTAGCATTGGGTTATCTAGGCCGATAAATCATTCCCTCACCCGTGACGATATTGATTTTCGATTTAGGGGCTGATACAACCATTAAAAAAAAAAATGATACAACATTTTGCAGCAAATTTCGGCACTTACCGGTATATTCTTGCGGCTGCGGAGCTACTGTCGGGTGAAGGGCTCTTTAGGCGACGTGTACATTATGTTTCTGAAGCAAATCTTATGTTTGTTGACTTGTGAGTCCATGTGGAATAACACAACCATTAGTCCTGTTGCCATTTTGAATTTCGCGATAGATAATGCTGTTACCAATTACAGGTTTGAGGAGTTGATTTTTTGGACTATACGGCATCATGCCTCAGACATGTAGCATGATGTCCCACCCAGACTCATTTATCCTAACACCAGGCCGACCAGTTCTAACACTAACCTCTTAATGCTGAACAACTAGCGATGCAGCTGTTGGTACCATTTTTATAAGTCTTTCGACCTCCCGCATCCGAGGCGGACGCTCTAACCATTAGGCCAACTGAGCGGTCGCCTGCTCGTGTGAAATATGTGGGACATATATTTACCCAGAACACTCATTTTTCAAAGCATCTGATGACGCACACCAGTGAGAAGCCACTCAAATGTGAAATATATGGGAAATTGTTTATCAAAAACACGTACTTGAGGATGTATATGGGTGCAGGGCTGATTTAACCCAATAGGCGAACTAGGCGGCCGCATAGGGTGCCAAGATTGGGGTGTATGTGTGGCAAAAATGAAGTACACTGTACGGCTATTCATTTATTATGCTTAAATATGCAGATTAAATAATGAAATTAATAAATAATCAAGCCGAACGTGTGTTAATAGTAATTCACAATTTATGATAAGCGATGCCCCGATGGGAGTTTGAGCAAGGTGGAAGCTTCGCCTAGGATGCAAAATACCTTTGCACATTTGCACCTATCCTGCATGTGTGATAAATCATTCATTTATTTGGACGCCTATGCCTGTGTGTTATTAGGTTGCACATAGTTGACAAATCATGAAAATATAAAATATATGGGAATCTGTTTTACAAGAACACCCATTCGTCAACACAGAAGAGGGTGCACTTTGGTTGCAAACAATTCCGATATGCAATATTTTCAACACAATTTGAAAATACTGACGCGGAACCCCAAGTGGTCTGAATCACTTACCCTTAACCACCACTTCCATCTCATTTATGTCCGTGTGGGTTCTAGCCTCAAGCACAGCTAATGTGGGTATTTGAGAAAATCTGCAGTAACTTCCCGTGGGTCAGTGTTTCTTACCTAGGTCTTCCTCAACCAGTTATAGTGGTTGCCATATACAGCCTATTATGTGCTGAAAAGTGGCGTTAAATCTGCAACAACAACACACTGGTGAAAAGCCATACAAATGGTACTGTGTGCTAAAAAAATCTTTATTTAACTCCACCTTGATAAAATACCTGAAGATATGTGTGATGAGTGAAAAATTCTATTTTGGTGAGTAAACATTTATGACACATACTAGGAAACATACCGGTTTTATATGAAACAAATATGAAATATGTAGTCATTTTATTATGTGGAGTCTATATTGACAGTACACATGTGGATACACACAGGTGTCAAATCCTAAAGATGTGAGATGTGTAGCACAAACATTCAAATCTGTTGAGAATACACACTGGCCAAAACCCCTTAAAATGTGAAGCATAGTACACACGATGCATTATGCAAAATCCACGATTTCATGCTTGGTGGAAATTAATCTCTCAATGCTGTTTTCATTCCCTGACTGATGTAGTGGTCATCGTGGGTGTCCGTTTAATGGCTGGTAGTAGATGGATTAAGTTAATTGCCACAAATGGAAAGCCATAAGAATGTAATTATGTAAAAGTGGATATCCACTACATCAAGTGGAACTTACGTTAGATGAGAACGGTGTATAGTGTATATAACGCCATTTGATATTCAACGTCTCGCCTGCTAAAATATATTAAAACGTGCATTGATATACTGGTATGTATATTGCGAAAGTTGAAAGATAAATGAGTAAAGAATCCATCGAAAACATATACGTGCTTCACAAAATATGAAAAGTTTCATGATTCACTGATTTTCATAACGAGAGACAGACGGAAGCTGAAATATCTGATCAAGTAATAGTGAAATTTCCCATAGTTCTTCGAAGAAATCTCCGAGTGCTAGTTTGGAAATCTTTCGTTCGCTACAGATTTTCGAACTGAATCCTCCATAATGAACATTGTGTTAAACTAGGCTTTTCATAGCTGGTAAGTGTCCCATTTGTCCCGTAATTTGGACCTGAATGCTGGTGGACGTTTTACTTGTTAAAAGTCCGTTTTTTAATTACAAAAAAATAATTAAAAGTTTCCTTGTTATTTTCAATTAAGAACGGGTACCCGGTTCTAGTCTGACAGCAAATGTATTGCATGTATAGAGGGATATAGAGTTCTAAAATATGATTGGTTCATTCGAAATCGAGGCTAGCATGCTAGTCTATAACCACCATCTTTGACTGCTCCATGCGATCACTGCTATCACCGTATCTCATCTTGGTTATATTCAACTTATGGTCATGTCGAAAAGGCACGCAAAAGAATTAGAATATTCTCCAGCAAAGAACAGAAAACTGAACTGGAGGGACAATTATGCCGTCATGTTTAGATCTGTGAAACCATCTACTAAGGGAGAAAACTTTGCACTTTGCAAATTGCGTAACTGTGATTTGGCTGTTTGGGTATGGAGACGCCTATGACACAAAACAGCACGAGAAAGCTAATATACATCAGCTTGCTGCTTCATCATTAACAACACAGCCTGAACTTCCGTTTATAAATAGCGGAGAGAACCTTGAGTAATTCGATCGGAAGTTCGTTTCACTACGCAGCTTTTCATGCATCAAGTATGCCCTTAACTTGGTTCCCATGTTATCCTTCATCATAGAAGTTGGATAAACCCCTGACTAATGTTAGGTACTTTGATTACGTCACTTACATAAATATTTATTCAATGTTCGACTGGACAACTGAAATCGGTGATTGCTAGGTCTGACACTGGTAGGATGTGAGTGCATTTTTGTCTTTTTTATTCCATCCAATTCAATTTTTGATTCAAAAGATGTATATAAAAAGAAAGCAGGTCGACTTCTAACTAATTGCAAGGAACACTTCTGTGGGTTGGAGATCAAAACACCTAATTAGGTTCTCATAGAAACACTTGAAGACAGCTGTGTCAGCTGACTGACTCTTTTCACATTTGAATACAAGAGAGCAGGTTGTGTTTATGATGATTACACACAAACCGAACTAAAAGGTACAAAGCGAAGCATGAACATGACTTTAACTTGAAGCATGAATTTAATTTGACAGAGCTTACTTGGTAGTTCTTAATGTGCCAGCACACATTGTTAACAGCATATCTGATCAAGATGTTGTCCTGTAGTCATAGTTACAATATACTTATATTTAAATTATAAAATAGTGTAAGAAAATACAACTTCTTATTAAAAGATGTAAATATCATGATTTGTACTAACTACCATTTCTAATTTAAAATAAGTGTTATATCAAGCGGGTGTATATACAGAAATCCAATGACGAGCTTTACATATTAACTTCTCCATACCATACACTTAGAGCAAATTGAATAAATATGCAGAACTCTTGTATAGTTAGACAAGGGTCTGTCTCGCGTCAGAAATAATTGGCAAAATCAGTCTCAGACTACTTACTTGCTGGTATTAACCAGCACAGCGAACAAACAAGTGAAACCAAATTTGCCAAGTCGAGCGTCACGCTGGAACCAATTTCTACCAGTCTAGAATCTCTCTCAAAAAAGCAACCGCTCCGGTGGCTAGTGGTTAGAGCGTCCGCCTCGGATGCGGAAGGTCGCGGGTTTGAACCCCGGCCGGGTCATACCAAAGACTTATAAAAATGTTCCTAACAGCTGCCTCGTTAAGCTCTCGGCATTAAGAGGTTAGTGTTAGGACTGGTCGGCCTGGTTTCAGGATAATGTGACTGGGTGGAACATCATGCTACATGTTTGCGGCATGATACTCCAGTGCTAGGCATCGCTATAAACTGCCACACTGCAGACAAAGTGGCGATATGACTGAACATTTTTGAAAGCTACGCTAAAAATCCAAGTCACACACACACACACACACACACACACACACACACACACACACACACAAGTAATTCGGGTACCAAGCGTGCTTTCCGTGCTATAAATACTGCCAAACATATTTGTAAAAGGTAACCAGACAGACTGAAGTAAGGTAAAATATATAATGTTTTGGTGTAGGGATGTGTTAAGAACACCAGACGTTGGCGGAGGGGACGATGAAACATAGGTACAAAGAGACTAGACCATATAAGCAGAGGAAACCTATGTAGCCAAGCAAACAATTGTAGTAATAGCTTACCCTCCAGTCTGTTTGTACCCATCCCCATCCGATTTTGAAAACGAAATTTTCAGTGATATCATATATGCATAAAACTTTTCCTCCGAGAGACTCAATTCATCAATTTATAATTTCTAACCTGATCATCGACAGGTGATCCTTAACAATGTTATCTTATTCGCATTGGAAACGAAACGAACGCTGTCGTTGTAAACAGACAGAGAGACAGTTCACTGTCCTTTTCTGGTGTCTAGATCAGTCCATTTTTAGGCAAACCCGTAGTCTGTATACAATATTTGAAATATCTCATTTTAATATTTCTAAAATGAATTGAACAAAATAAAATGTAAAACTCTTACACGTTTTCTAATGAATCTGTCTCCCAAAGATTTCAAATTCATAGGAATTGTTATCGAAGCAGCTACCATTATCACACCTGTCTGACCCACCCAGATATGGCGCCGTGTTAGTAAAATAAAAATCCCATTTTGTTTGAAAGGCGCAGAAGATGAGAATGTTAAGGACCACCTGGTGGAGATAGGTTAAAAATTTATAAATTGATTCATGAAATTACAAACTTTTGTTAATTTCTCTATCGTTGATGCTTTTGCTCTTTAATATAGGTATAGCTTACAAAGAAATGTCAGGTCAAGCTAATACTTTCCAACGAGAGACTTCTGTTAAAAGGCGCTGCAGTTTGGAAGGAAGGTATTTACACAAGCCCGAAAGAAAACGGTACATGATGGCTACAACGTCTAGAAAAAATTATAGATTGGCTAATGGCATACATAACACAGAAAAACGAAAAGTAATCATAACAACTATGGTCAGTAATGCTGATAAAGAAAACAAAAATAAGCATTGTAAATGCATGATTTTAAACAATGTTTCCCTTTTTTTTTTCTAGACCTGCGCAAGGCCGTGCAAACCCCATAGCGCATGTCAGTTTTTCAGTTCAACAAGAAAAAGACTCCAACACGTACCGTTGGCCCTATGCCTACTTTCGGCCAAATGAACTGTTGGTAAAGGAGCAACGTATGACAAATTTGTACGTAAGTGTGACAATTGCCACTAAGTTAGCAAATAGCACCAGCCATTACTAGACAAATCTTAACACCGTCCATTACCAGATAACCTTTTGTATGTCAACACATTATAAGAGACATACCTACTTTTCATCACAGGGTTCCTAACAAATGAAATTAAGGGCATTGTCTAAATCACACACACACACACACACACACACACACACACACACACAATGTTGTTAAAAGAAATGAACACACGTACCATGCACGCCTTCATTTCACTAATACACCGATAAACAGTTTCAAAGTACGCATGCGTACACTTTAGAGTTACGCAAGAGTTGTTGTTCTTGAATTGCGAGTATATAAAAAAAAAATTGGCGTTAACGTGTGCTGTGAAGCTTTAACTGTAGGAAGTCAAGTCATATATTTGATTAGGGACATTAAAAAAATGACAAAAATGTGTGTGTTTCCAGTTGGCGGAATGTCCCCGTTTTTCATTGCCGACCCTCGACTTTTTCCCCAATGGTATAAAAAAAATTACAAAAGAAAAATCACATTGCTGAAATTGATTTGTGTATCTAACTGAGCCGGTTTTGGCCAGTACTTTGAAGTGCTGGAAATATTATTTGATTTATATAGAATGTTTATAAAAAAAATCTAACCTAATTTTAAAACCAGAGAAATAGGAAACACACATCTTTTTTATGATTTATACGTTCATGTTATAAGGACAGATGACTGCCTATACATATTGGAAAATATAAACAATGCCTAATAATGCATAATTACATATTTGCAAGGTTTGAGTTACATATTTGTTGCACATATATGTCACATATAAACAGGTATAAAACTACTTCGTACGTATTTTAATGTCAATGGCATGCATTTGCACTTCATTAATACACAAACACCATTTGTTAGAGTGAGGCACAAAAAAGGTCATTGACCAAACAAAAAGTGGCCGGGGGGGGGGGGTGGGGTAAAAATGGTGTGGCATGGAAATAAAACAGAATGGCACAACACCGTCCTAAAATGGCCTGTGTGAAACACTATCCCGAAGCCTTTTTCAGTCAAAAACAATATTTTATTTCAGAAGCCATTTTTTTAATGTTAATTTGTGTCTAAATAGCTTTTCTTACTTGTATTTAAAACCGAATTAAAAATTACTGTCATATATCATGAAGTTGTTTGTTTTCATATAGAACTAACTGCAAAATCACAAGCTAACAACCCCAGGTGGGCGGAGCTTAAGGTGTAGGGAACATTGTATTCAGAAATAAACAACAAAACTAGCTGTGATTGGTGCATTATGTAAGAGTTGTACTTTCTGTTAGGCTTAAAAAAGTTGAGCCTCTTGGTAACATGTGAGATTATGTTAATTCATATCTAGATCACATTTTGTATTTTTTTATGAGTTTTTTTTTTTTAAAATGTGGTACACATGACTGAAAATGTGTCTGGTGTGACTAGATAACTCTTACCCCTGTCTAGTTCCAGCAGAGTTATCTCTCTTAAATGCAATGGAGTACCTGGTTCTGTCCTTGTCAAATTGACAATCTGACATTGTTCTCTATGACAGTGTGTGACATGCATGCTGAGGTAGGATAGAAAGTATATTTATTTCACAAAACATTAGCATTTGAGGTCTATGGAAAAAACAATTGGTACCGTGATACCTATGCTGCTCAGCACGTGAAGCTAAGGTGAATCACAGTTAATAACTGTCAGTAACACTGTTTAGAATTGTGTACAGTGTTATAAAGTTTCATGTGGATCTGTCGTTTCTGATGTTGACCTGAATTTTGTCTTATTAATATGTGCGCCTGTTTACAGCAAACATTTTTACAACATATTTCTCAATTAAATCAGAATCCTTTACAGTTTGCTTAAGTAGATAAACGCATTAGGGTTATCTATCTGACAAATTGGCAATTTTACTTGATCAGTGATATTTCAATCATTCGTTATGAGACTCTTGATATTTCACTTATTTCGACCAATTCAATTTTATTAGTGTGTTTGATAATGATAAGAATAATTATGAAATAAAATAAAACCTTCTCCTGCAGCTTTATGTTTTCTGTCTCTGATTGTTTTCACTTCTAGAGACATAAGTTATGAAGGATGCACGACAGTTTTAAAGTTCGCAGTGCAAACGATTGAGTTGCTGCATATTCACACTGCTAATTAAGTTTTGAAGTTATTTCCCCTTACTTACTTGACAACGACGACAAGCACGCTGTGATGCATTACTTAATGGGACGCGCAATGTTTTCAGATAGGGTCAAATAGTTCACAAAATGTCAAAACTTTAGTTTCCTGCGACAGATTAGGTCAACACAAGTCTACCGCTTTCTCAAGTCACGTACATTATATGATCAGGCTATGAAAGTGAGATGAATTTACAAAAAGGGGGTAAGGGTAATCTTCTAAACTTAGATTCTGGAGAAAGTTTTTTCTTTTCCTACGTTAATAGCGGATACATTTCATCATTTTGTCACGTGCCCCTTACCAAAAAGCACGTATTTTAACTCGTGTCTTTGCCACTCGTTCAAATATCATGTGACACTATAACAGAGCCAGGATGATTGTCACATGATGAAATGTATTTATCCGGTAATAACGTAGGAAAAGAAAATACCCTCTATTTATTACAATATTATAATGATATTCCTAATGTTATTCTTTAGCTTTCGAGACAAAATCTATCCCAAAAGTCAAATTATGGTAAATATTAGAAGACCTTTAGGAATGTTGAGTAAAGTCTGTATGTAATTTTTCGTACAAACTTTGTATTTTCTATGGTATTGCTCTGCAATGTAATTTTTTTCGCACCAGAACAAGTGATGCCACACGCGAAGTTTCGGACAAAGGATTGTCTGGTTGAAAGCATGCCAAGATGAGTATGAGGGACTATATCAATATCATTTGTAACGCACGCTTTTCTACAGTAACTAATGCTTTAATTTAAACAAGTGGTATCGCTGTGAAAGCATTACACTTCTGGAAAGGTGAGAGTAAATGTCTCAGTGAGTCGGTATCGAGGACTCGAGGATATCGGTCAATGGATAGTGGGCTGGTGGTCCAAACTTGTAACAATGTAGGAAAATCCGACCTTAACATTCCGCCATGAGTGAATAACCTCTATTCTGCCGTAATTATTGTACATTGTAATATATTAGGTGGCAGGGTATTGTTTCGTAAAACGACTCCTTTTAAATTTCTTAAACCAAATATGTGATGTGACTTTTTATTTATTATTATCATTATCTGATAATTAAAGATATTGTTATATTTAT
>JAECUM010058808.1:0-12807 GCA_016617855.1 Megalonaias nervosa | reverse complement strand
ACTTTCTCGCAAGCACGATACGCTTCGCAAAAATCATATACGGGAACGCCAGGCTCTGGCTTACATTGAAAGTCTTCTTGTGCTGGCTTTCCTTGAAGTCTTCCTCCAGTTCATTCTCATTTTTTTGGATGTTATAGTGATGTATAACGTCCACGATTTAGTCACAAAAAATACGGCATCTTTTCTTTCCTTTTCAAATGGCTTCTTTAGACTTATTGGTTCTAGCAAGATGTGCACAAGCGGAGTACAATCTCAATAATTTTTAAGCATATTTCAGGTGTTGGTTAATTTGTTTCATGCAATGTTGTTTGTAACAAATGGTATAAAAAAGTTTCGCTTGCAAGACGAGCAATGAATTCGTTCTTTTCCTTTAGTAATGCAGGGTTTTGGAACCTAAACAACTCCGACATCTCTCTCCGCAACGGATGTGCTGGTGCCTATCACTGAATCATCGGTCACATTTCTCACAGTAGTATTGATATCCAAGAAATCCTGTTACTAGTAATGAAGTCAAAATCCTCTTGATAATGATACACATGAATTCGTTTTCCGTATGGGAAATCGGGTCCTCTAAACACGAGAGCTCCACAAACCGCTTGAGGGTACACGTTAGCGAGGAACCAAGACATCTTCAATATTTTGCACACGTTATAGCGAGGAATCAAGGCATCTTAAAGATTTTGCATTTAGGACTGCCACACACTATCTCTTTAGATATGCCTGTTGCAAAAAAGTTCTGCTTCTCTTTGTTGTTGGGCTGTGTCCGATTCTCGAGTGCTATGCCAAGATATTTTCCATTCTGCGGTCTCTTTCTTCTGGGTATATATTTGCCCCACGACTATGGTACTGGTTCAACACATCTGGTCTTGTGAGTTGGACGATACTGCGTTTGGTACTGCGAATAGCGTCTACCAATAACACTTTTCTGCGTGCAGCGCTATCTCTAGGAGGTGAAACGTGGGTAAGATAATGTGTGGCTTTTCCATCGATCATGTTAAACTCGTCATTGGATTGTTGGGCGTGTTGAATTTTGTCAATAACTATGGACATATTAATTCTGTCGGTGTACTTAACTCGATCCAGACAGGAGACTTAAAACTGCAATGAGTAATGGAGAGTCTCAAACGATCGTCCTCTTTAGCTTGTCATTGTCTTTTCAATTTCTCTAATGTTCCACAAATCTGTAATGAAACTTGCTGCTTTCTCGGGTTGCACTTCAGACATGAAGTCTTTGAATTTCACCGTGTATGTGTAAACCGTTGTTCTAAATTTTCTAGAAGTTACTTTTGCCTCTCTTGAATGTGATAATAATTTTATGGACCTACTGAACAACTTTTATTTTTGATGGATTTTTACTCTTTTGGTTTGATTTGACAAAGATTTACACCCACTGGTTTCCTATATATAGGGAGACCTTCTCACCATAAGGATATATGATTCATTCAGCTTTCAGACTCTGATGAAGATGAGAGTCAAAACACATCGCCCTTCCTGTTAGAGATTTAGAGAGAGTCATTAGAAAGTATGCTTCAGATAAGACTACGGACTATTTCTCTTAAAATAAAAGTCAAGATACTTTGTTATATATGTCAAGAGAATGGGCATTGGGTTCCAGGATATCCAACCGTCAAAACAAAGGAAAAACATGAAAAAAGAGAGATAAAGGTAACTATATATGTTGTCATTGTCAGTAAAAAAAGACTTTGGTCATCAGAGTGTCCATAGAAGAAAGAGAACAAACTGGAGGAAAATCGGTTGAGGGTGTTCTTGAGAAACAGAAGAACCTATACCCGTCAAGAAATACAAAAAATCAATACAACTAGGAGACCTTGAAGAGAAAAAACTTATGACAGTGACAAAAGGCGGACAGTGAAGGAAGGAAAATCAACTTTTGTGATATGTTATGAAATTTTCGTTGTGACTCAAAAGAGAATATTCAAACAAAACGTGTCTCTTTGTCTTGATTGTTACACTATGGATAATTTACTTAAAAACATACTCATACACACACGTGCATCATTGAATTATGGAGAAAGGAATTTCATTTTTAATTGATTTGGCTATCACTGAGTTGCATTTCTTTTTTATGAGATATAGGTGACCTCAAAAAACACCTTCGGGTTTTAATCAAAACAAAAGCATTATTGACTTGACCTCATCAGTTGTAACTGTCATGTCATGTTCCTCCTGCTGCTGTTGACCTCATCATCTGTGTGGACTGTTTGTGAGAGGGTGCTGCCGAGGTATGTGAACCTGTCCACATTTTTGAGCTTTTGGCCATTTACAGTGATAGATGGTTTCAGGTAATCTTTTCCAGGAGATGGCTGATGCAGAACCTCGGTCTTGCTGGTGGGGATGGTGAGTCATAAGTTGGTGCACACTGTGGAAAATTGGTCTATGCCCTGTTGCATGCCTGCCTCCGTGCTGGCGTTGAGGGCACAGTCATCTGCTAATAGGAAGTCGCGAATGTTCTCAACTTGGACTTCGGTTTTGTCTTGAAGCCTCCTCAGGTTGAACAACTTCCCATCCGGACCGTATCGGAGACCGACTCCCACATCACTGTCCTTGAAAGCATCCTCCAGCATGGCGGAGAACATGAGGCTGAAGAGAGTTGGGGCTAAAACGCATCCTCGTTTCACACCATTCGTAATGGCAAAGGGTTCGGAATAGTTACCCTGGTTCTGGACTCTGGTAAGCATGCCATCATGAAATTGCTTCGCTATTTCAATGAAGACTTCTGGACATCCAAATTTGGCCATGATCTTCCAAAAGCCTTCCCGCCTATATAATTACGATACGACCCTCAACATTGACACTTAGCTACTCATATGCTTGTCCAGTGCTGAATTGAAAATTTTATAACCACATTAAATTTCAAATGGCAATTGCAAAGACGCTATTAGAGGATATTTTAAATATAATAATTCTTTCTCTGTAGTCAACGTTCAGCTCGATCGCTGTGTTGAAGTTAAGGTAATTTCGGCTGTTTTTTTTTTTTTCAGGTTCGCTTGACACATATTGTAAGTATTAGGAGGTGTCACGAGTTTCTTTACATACCATTACATATCTACACCAAATAGACGATAACCCTAGCAACAGAGCTAATAACAGACTTGCAAAATAAACTTATAATCATGGGAGTGATATATGGTAATGTTGGGGAGATAAAGTTTCAATATACGTTTTCCGTATGTTGTGGGAAACGCCTGGATTAATCAGTGAAGGAACTTTAAGAGGTCGATTAAATATAATATTAGTTATATAATTCATATTATTTCCTTCTATATATAAACTGTTTATTTTACCCGCTGTGTTGAAGTAAATGTAATTTTAGAGGTTTTATATTTCAGGTTAAAATAATCCTTGATACACTAATACGTTTGTCCATGTGGCTGACCATTGTTAAATTGGAAGATTCTCTAACCTCATATAAATTCAAATGGGAACAGCAAAATAGCTAAATATTATATAGGATATTTGAATTGTATTAACTCTTTCTCTATAGGCAACGTTTAGCTTAATCACTGTGTTGAAATAAGGTAACAATTGCCTGATGTTTATTTTAAACAGTTTCAGTGGTCATCTATGTATCATGACATTATTCTCCATACCTCTTATGTGGTGTTATTTAAACGTCCTAGAGACAAATCTCAAGTCCATAACACACCACATCAGTCTCCATTCTTATTATGTGGTGCTGTTAGAAAGTCCTTGAAGTGAATGTCAAGTCCATGACACATGCTTATTATGTGGTGTTATTTAAAAGTTCTAGAGACAAATCTCAAGTCCACGACACATCAGTTCAGTGTCCAAGCTTATTATCTGGTGTTATTTAAAGTCCTAGATACAAATATCAAGTCCGTGACACAACACAGTAGCCGACACTGGATGATCTAATGGTAGGATTAGATTTCGGACCCTTTTGTGTCGCAAGTCCCGCACAATGTTTTTACCTAGCCAAATGGATCTCTTTCCTTTTATTCAACATGTTATGAACAAAACCGAGGTCTATTTGTGTGTAGTTCGTGTGTCTTATGCGAAACTGATTCAATACACATTAAATGTCATGTATGTATGTATGTATGTATGTATGTATGTATGTATGTAGTCATACTTTTGCTATATTTGATGGTAACAAACTTGTTAATAATCATTTACTTCACAAGATAAACTTTTCTACCTTAAACGATATACAGTAGTTAAAAAAAAGCATACAATAATTTATCATTAACACCTTTAGCTAGTGGCCTGTGAGGGTCATGTAACACGCTTCAAAATTATTTCCCTAATGTAATAAATTAGATGTTTATTGCAAGGTTGAAAGCAGTTAGTTCTAACCTTATGAATTTCAAGCCAACCTTTATCCACGAGCCCACGACTAAACTCTGATTTACATTCAACGCATTAACAACTACAACCGTGAGAGTGACAGAGACAAGGGGGTTCATCCACTAAGAATCATTTTGGAATTAAAAAAAAATTCTTATGTATCATTTCTTTTCTCTTCTATGTGATCCGAAAATGCCAGAAAACTTAATGATTTAAATGTTGTTCCTGCTATACATTATCTACAAGCGTCATTGCAAGAGAATTATCTGTTGGTTGTTGTTGTTGTTGTTGTTGTTGTAGGGTTTAACGCCATTTTTCAGCACAAGATAGGCTATACCTGGCGGCCAGTATTAATGGTGGAGAAAGAACCCTGGAAAACCCTGGGAAGAACCACCGACCCACGAGAAGCTACTGGCAGGCTTTCTCACGTACCCACGTTAGCCGAGCCTGAGACTCGAACCCACGCAGACAGAGGTGAGATGGTAGTGATCCGGAACGGTGAGCGCTTTAGACCACTTGGCCACTCGGGGCTCAAATTATCTGTTGGGTTTCGTTTGAGTAATGTATTTTCCATTTTAATACTTGATACATGAATCAAAGAGGAAACATACCTATCGCTTTCGACTCGAACTAGCATGGACTCAGACAAGTAAATGATTGCTGCGGCCAAATTCTATTAGGGAACTTCAGATTTAAAATCCTTGATTCTAGCACTGTAATCTGAAGTGTGTGCAGTTGTTTCGAAAGTTTGTCAACCTTAACTTAGCTCCTTGGTTAGAGATGAAATAATCATAACGTGTTACATTACGAACGGCACTAAATACTCTCTCTCTCTCTCTCTCTCTCTCTCTCTCTCTCTCGTAACTTCTTTGATTAGTTTTAAAGACACGATCATTTTTTTTCTTGCAAATTCTATTTTTGTCAAGTGCAAAGATCTCAATCCATAAGTAGCAGGGTGAAAAACACTAATGTGTTGCTCTCTCGATAAATAAGTCAAGCTGCAAAACAATGTATGTTGTTTGCTGTTTTGAAAACCAAACTCAGAAAATATAACAATCGTACAAGAAAATCTTATCTTACGCCAGATTCTGGCCTTGTTTGACAGTGAAGCAATACCTGGCTCTCTTCTCACCATTTGCTTTCTCGATAAATCATTCAAGTAGCAGAATAACGTATGATATAACAACCTTACAATGCACAAAAGCCTTGTCTTGCTCCAAATGCTGACCTCGTTTCAAAGTGTAAAAGTGTCTCGTTCTCTCTCCGCCATCAAAGCGTTACGGAATTCATCAAATATATTATTTCACAGCAATACAATTTTAGCATATTTGTTTTTTTTTTAAACGAATGACATAAGAAGTAAATGTGTAGGAATACAGTGAATATATCACTAAGTGCTGGGCTGTAACAGTACATTAATTGGGAATGTCACTTGGCACCATTATGAGATATGTAATTATACACAGAATATGGCACATATTATCCAAAGTAACTCTAAAAGTTGAAATGACCCACGACTTTGTTTAAATTGGATCACGCACGCGGCTTCTTCTCTCTGCAGCTTTATTATCCATCAGTAGAACGTTTAAGCTACACCCATCTCCTTTTGTTATGACAGTCACTTACTGATATTTAGGTACTGAATCCGGGCTCCTTGACGTTTCTCGCACACAGTGTATTTAGCTCACACAGTTTTCTTTGACTTACTTCAAATTTGGGCATATTTTTTTAATGTACATTTAATTGTTATTATATGCTGTTAAAATTTACTCATGTAAACGAACAAGGAACTTAATGTCAATTGCACCATGAAGATTTATTCGTAATTAATATGGAAGTGTATTGAACCGTATATTACAGATATCTTTCAGATAGAACATGCTTCACTCTTACTTTCAATTGCTCTGTTGCAGAAACAGATGTCTTATTCTGTGTTCATTTAAATCAGTTAGATTTTTTTCAAAATTATTGATCACAAGTCCGTTTAAAATCTATTATCATTGTCCACCCCCAGAGTTCAAACCTTGGAGTGACAGCCACTTTGAACACTATTACTAGCATAGACATTCACTTGGATTAACCAGTACAATTGAAGTTTCACGTTATAAGCACACACTTCATTGAACCAGTACTACTGAAGTTTCACGTTACAAGCACACACTCCATTGTTCTTGGTTGCATATGTGGATGCATACAGCCTATTCGTTCACATGTACAGTAAACAGTAAACGTACCCATAATAACTTATCACAATCTACAATGAATATTAGTTAATAAGGCCAATTTACCAATAAATTAAAGATATTTCTTCCTGCTTTCAATACCAATGGTCAGAGACCTTATAAGTAGATTTATATGTAAAGAACACGCAACAGTCCATGTTGTAAGGACATAAACACGAACACTTAAAGTCTAAATCCTAAGTTCTCTTTTAACATATAAGTCACATTTATTTATTTATTTTGGTTTTAAGTATCTGGTACTAACAAATACATCCCATTATAACGTTTCATGACACAAACTTGAAAAGTATACAAGAAACGAACTTAAAAGTAAATTTTCACTCAGGACAATATAGCATGAAAAGTAAGGCCACAGTCATTTCATTTTTATTTTTAGAGTAAACACTAATAGAGATTCATCACCTCAGTAAGTTCCAATGATTAAAGTATGCAAACATTATGTGGTCGTGGCCTAAATACAAACACGTAAGTAATGCCAGTACAAGATGCAATAATAGGCCACAGGGACCTTCTCTATTACTAGAAATTGATGCTAAAAGAGAACCGCCAAATTAGCAGGTGTTAGGTCATTACCTTTAACAGTGCCTGAGAAATAAACAACACAAAACTTCAAAGAAATCACTGGATGGTGACATGGAGGGGATATAGATCTGATTTTGTAGTAAAGGTGTATAACTTATCAAGCTGCATCCTTGAACCAATTTTCATGTAAGAGAGGAAAATATCAAGCTACTTTGTTGTAAACATTCATTGCTTCTTATTTAAAAAATCACGGTCGTAAGATAAATACAAAGGCGCGTAAGGGTGGTTAAACAAAAGATTCGCGCAGTTCTTGTTTCACAATCATATCACTAAAAGTAGACTATAAATGAAATATAAAACTGAAGTTTCTGACCTATAAGTTTCCTTGTATTTAATTAAATCACGTGGTTCAAAGTACTCATATATCAGCTATAGCAATGTTTTCTTCAAATTCGTCAAATACACACTTCAACTGTCATAATATTAGCTCATTGAATTAATTCTTCAGTAGATTTGTACGTGTGAACTAGAAACTAATTTAATGATGGATGCTACTAAATTTAGGAAAGAAAAGAAAAATGGTCTAACGATAGGACTTGAGAGTTTAACAGATGTTGTCAATGGGTATGCCGCTATGTGAAAGCATTCGGTTTGTGTGATATACATAAAGTTGTGTCAGTACTTAAAAGAATGTTCTTTGTTTGCTTGTTTTAAGTATATTTATATAATCTATCCGTGAGTGAAGCGTGCGGACCCAAGGAGAATTGTGTATTCATAATTGAGTTACCTTTCATAACGAGTCAATAATAATAATAATAATAATAATAATAATAATAATAATTATTATTATTATTATTATTATTATTATACACTTAGGTAATTATATACATGTATACATGTTACTACAGATTACAGTAATCTCAAATCCAACTGTAACATTTCTAAGATGGTCAGTCATATGACAAGTGTTTGAAATGGTCTGACATAGTTAAATCTTATGTGATATCAATATTTATGCTGTAAATTAGAAAATCATCTAACTTTTAATTTTTATTCAAGATTGGAATTGCAAAGTCGCTATTCTTAATCCTCATTATGGAGATTGACCTGTTTATATGTCAAACTTTTGTGAAGTTCGAGCCCCATAAGAAAATGTGCAAGCTTAAATACCATACAGTTTGCACATCGTGTTTTCGATTCATACTTCACTGACTATCAAAACATAAAAAGTCAATTTCTAATTAAACTTTTCTCAGCAGCCAAGATTCACTTCTATTGCTTTGTTCAGAAATGGTTTCGCTGTTTTCATTTCAGATTTTAAACATTACGAATGTCTCTTTCGCACACAACGTGAGTATTAGGAAGTATCCCAGTTTATTACAATGATGTTATTACATTTAAGCATCAAATTGTCAATGCATCTTGATGGCACACACGTTCAGATCATTCCTCCTTCCCACTTTCTGCAGTGACAGTACAAAAGCTTTATTTCCCTCAGGTTGTATTACACACCATATCAGGTAAAAACTCTATATCTCACTTTGCATACGCGTACACAGTGGCGTCACTAGGGTTGGTGTCACTCAGAACGGTAACCCATGCTGTCACCCCCATGGACCCCCTTCCTGCACAAAAATTCAAAACTTTTATAGACGGTACTGTGCGGTAACTCATAGTGTCACACCCATGGACCTCCTTACTGCACAAAAATTCAAAAATTTTATAGACAGTCATTTTGGTATCACCCCCTCTGATGGTGTCACCCGGTGCGGTCCGCACCCCCTAGTGAAGCCACTGCGCGTACATCATCAATGACCTATATATGTTTATTACACTGAAGGCAGTTTAAATCAGATTAACATCAGTAGCACAATCATCACTTAAATGGATTGCGAACAAAATAAAATATATGATTAGTCACAGAACGATCGGAAAATACAGTAAAGGAAAATGAAATGGTTTGAAAACGCCACTATTAGTGGTATCAATTTCCTCTTGAATAAAAGCGAAATCATAGAGAAATATGGGTTTCGACTGATGGGACTATGTTAAAAGTAAAGAAAACATTTAAACATGGAATAAAATGCACGTGTTCTAATTTGTATCAAATATGTTGGGACCACCCAGTTTCAGCATTTCCTGACGATAAATGTCACTGCATTCCTGCGAACACTATAGCGCGACATAGCAAAATCACGTCTGGTACGTGGCCAGAGCAAGAAAAGCCTGTTAAGCCCATATATATACATACATATATATATATATATATATATATATATATATATATATATATATATATATATATATAGAGAGAGAGAGAGAGAGAGAGAGAGAGAGAGAGAGAGAGAGACTGTTAGATTTGAAGAGTAACTACTTTGCATGCTACAACTGATGACGAGTTTACTATGGTATCTTTCTCTTCTTCCAGCTAAAGGAAAGAATAGCATACACAATAAAGAAAGATCATAAGAACTTTACGAAATTTTCAAGAAATAATGTCATAACCATATAGAGCTATTTTAAAACTCTAATTTTATCCCAACTCAGTGCTTCTTTAAATTTTGGTACAGTTGGTTTGCTATCGAAACATTTAGGCAGTAAATCTGACACTATTTCGTGTCAAGGCAAATGTTTCCTACAGCCTTTCTGAGTAGAAAGCCAATGATTTTATGCTCAAAATGTTGTAATATTTCCGCGTGTTATTTTGCTTTAAAGAGAAATCTTATTCAATAGGTTTCTAATTTTAATTGATTTTTAAAATGTATATATGTATTGACTTTTGTAGAATTATAAATATATGATTTCCTTATCTGCATAAATTGATAAAGACGTTTTATCTTAAAGTCTGAGTATGACCATGATAATTTGAACGTTAAATTTGTCCATTTCTAACATTTCCAGTCATTATAACTTTCGTTTGACTTGTGTTCATAATAGCAAATTCTTTCGGCAGTACATGTAATTATAGAATATATCCAGAGCATTTTACACATCTATTGAATTATATTAAAATACAAGTTTCTCAGTGTCACATAAATATAAGAAAAACAGTACCGTATAAAGATTGTCTAACTTCCCTGATAGTATGTGAATAAACATGATTTCTCTCCCTTGAGAAAGACAGTTGACTATTTATCCATATACAAGTTCGCTTTTACTATAAATTCTTTCCCATTTATGTTAGTGTTAATCAATGTCTTCCATACACCAACTTTCCATACCCTATCGAAAGCCCAAGAAAAATCCACAAATATACAGATTTACGCTTTATTTCTACTATTTAAAATTTTCTTTGATAGATTTTAACACAACGGTATGATCCCGTTTTGTTTGTACACTTTACGAACACCTGCCTGTGCCTCATATAGTAACTTAATTTCTTCCAGCAAAAGCATTATTCTTTTGTTTAGGACAGTAGTAACGACTTACCGAAACAACTCGATAAAGAATAGTCCTATTATTGGTAAGGTCTGATTTATATCCGTTGTTTTTATTTTGGAGTATCAACCCTGTTCTACAAATTTCATGAATAATACATGAAATGTCTCTCCTTAGTGAATGTAAAATGCTTGTCCAAATTAGAATTGTCAACAGGTAACTCATTCGAATTCAGATTTCTTATTACTTTATTTCCGCTGACATAGTCCATGTTATATATTATAATTTTAGTAATAGACTTTCCAATTATAGCTAATATTTTATTTTGTAAACATTAAGAAATTTCTAGGATTTATTTTCCATTAGGTAATCTTATTTACATATATATTTTTAAAGCACAATTTTAAGATATGCATTTTTCTCAAAAGGACAAGTTTGCGACATATATCTGAAATTTAACTCGATATTTACATAAGTGACGACAGTAGCAATTAATCGCTAAGATTATAAAGAGACCATAATATATGTATTGCAAAATTTAAAACAAAACATTCAATGGATGCAATAAAGAATTAAATGAAAATAATGAACGGATGACATCATCTAATCTTTCACCTCAATTTCATTCAAACATGGCGCATACACCAACATAATACGTTTAAAACCATATAATAAAAAATGAAACAATCAAGATCAAATAAAATGTCGAAATTGATAATTATAGACCATTAAAACTTTTGATACATAAGGAAAAGTTTGTATTGCGGTTGTAAAGTATGAAAGTAGAGTAGATAAAAGGTAGTAAAACAACACACTGTATTAGGAACAAAGCCATCTCTTCCCGACAGACAAAGTCTCCAAATCTAAAGCGGCACCTGAAAGCGTGATTACGTGATGCCGGATAATCAGTTTACTGTAACAGGGGATTCCTAAATAACTTCTGCGAGGATATTTGTGTTGTCTGATATATCATAAAATATAAACTCCTGTACAACTACCATACATACATGTATTCATAAATTAATATATATTTAATCTGTATTGTTTGCTTGTTAGGTTTTTTTTTTTATTTCATGATATGCTGTGGTTTATGTAAAGTTGTATTTTGCAGCCGACCTTGTCCAAAATCAAGTTTATTCTGTACCTGACTAAAATTATTGATTTGTTTTGATTCTGTTAACAACTAATACATTGCTAATATTTTCTATGTGAATATGAACACATGCATACAACATATGGACTTAATTACGAACGTATGTATCTACGTACGTATAAACATATGTAATACATAAACACTTTTCATTTATTAATAAACTTGATTCGTTAATATATTTTTACATGTGCTTTCTTATTTCGAAATTAGAAAATTCTCTAGCCTCGTGTATATTGAAATGGGAACTGCAAAGTCGATAACAGTAATATAGGGTATATGAACTGTATTGATTATATCTCGATAGTGTATATGAATTGTATTAATTATACCTCCATAATGTATATGAACTGTATTAATTATATCTCGATAGTGTAAATGAATTGTATTATATTTCGATAGTCAACGTTCACCTCTATCGTTTTGTTGATCAAGCGGTAATATCGACTATTCTATGATTCAGCTTTCATCCGTAATATATGGAATGGTAAGTATTAGGATGTGTCACAATATTCTTGGTATATTTTATTACATATTGCACCTAATAGTCGATAAATCTTGGAAACCGGACTAATTAAAGGCTTTTAAAACAAAGCTACAATTTAGATTCATCTTGGAGTGATTACTGTAAATGTTGGGAAAATGAAGTTAAAATTGACTATATTTTCGTTTGCTATGGGAGACGTTTGGCTTAATCAGAGATTGCTGACACAAGTTTGCAAAGTTGTTCAAAAGTACTATAAGTCATAAAAATAAAAATATTAATTCCTTCTTGACAGCCAATTTCATCTCGATCACTGTGTAATGTAATTTCAGTAACTTTTTCTGTTTGAGGTTTAAATAAACTACAATGTACTAATGTGTTTGTCCATATCCTTGCTCACTGTTAATTCAGAAAATTTTCTAATCTATTTCATCTTAAAATGGGAAATGCAAAGTCGTTAAAAGTAATATAGGAAATATGAATTATTTTAATTCTTTCTCAACAGTCAACGTTCAATTAAATCGTTGTGTTGAAGTTAAGGTAATTTCGGCTGTTCTTATTTTCAGATTGTCTCCGAGGTTTTCTTGACGATGGTAAGTATTAGGAGGTGTCACAATTTCTTTCGTCGATATCATTCCATGGGCGCCTGCAGCATGGGTCAAGGGGGTCACGTGACCCCCCTGGAAATCATACTGCAAATA
>JAECUM010058804.1:0-22860 GCA_016617855.1 Megalonaias nervosa | reverse complement strand
AAAGCTCTTGTCTTGCCTGTCTTCGTGTCAAAGTGACATTCCCTGCACTATGACTACCTCTGCTGTCTCTAGTCCCTATTCCTCCACTTTCAAAGTCATCGATGAAAACTTAAAACGTTCCAATTCGGAGGCCTTGTATCTTCGCCTTCCCTTTACACGTAAAATTGCCGGACCCAGCGGTTCAGGCAAAACCGAATATGTCAAATGTTTGATCGAACATAAACATCATTTGATCGATCGTCCACCTCAACGGATCGTGTGGTGTTACAATGAGTGGCAATCGGCGTACAGCCTCCTGCGAGAAAGTCAAGGCGATTCCATCGTGTTTGTGGAAGGCATTCCTGGCGAAGACGACGGGATCGTGTCTGACCCCAGTCAAACTCATCTGGTCATCTTCGAAGACATGTTAAGAGAAGATGAAGAAGAACTTAAGCTGTGGTTTTCGCGCAAAGGGCATCATCGTAATGCCAGTGTCATTTACATCACCCAAAATTTGTTTCAACAAAGTAAAACCCATCGCACCATCAGTCTCTATGCTCATGACGTGGTCTTGTTTAAAAGTCCTAGAGATAACTCGCAAGAGCAAGTGTTAGCCACAGTTAGGAACCCCTTGGCTAGCTCATGCGTACGATGATACCACTCAAAACCAACACGCCTATTTATTCGTGGATTTAAAACCCACCCACCCCCCATTATTTGCGATTTCGTACCCATCTGTTTTACCACTGGTGCCAAGATGGAGAGCCTGTCGTGTACACGTCTCCGTCGACTTAAGAACAACAAAAATCTATAAAAACCTCGGACACTTTTGGTCTGTCTCACACAGCGTCAACATGACATCCTTTCAGTCTCATCTTCCCGTCAAATTGATTCGTGCCTTGTACGGCATCATTCGCGAAAAAAATCCACAAATAAATGCTCGTGCCTTAGAAGCCAGTCTCAAAAAAGTCTTATGATGGTTTACGGTGACAGCACGTCAATTACTGCAAGGCATCATTTACATTCCACATCGAACCAAAAGCTTTTATGAGAGAAACAAAGTAGCCTTGACGCAACTGGCAGATCCTCGCATCGACATTCAAACAAAAAAGCAAATCATTTTGAAACCTGGAGGAAGCGGTTCACTAGGAGGTGTCATCATTCGCTCCCTCTTAAAATGGGATCCCAATGCCCCCAAAGTTCTCCCCAAGAAAAAAGCCACTCCCCGACCCAAACGTACCCAGAAGGAAAAGAGCAATGGTGTCAAGACCAGGTCCCAACCCAAGGAAAAGAATGTCCCCAGAAAAATAAAAAGAAAAGCCACCAGAAAAGACCCCAGAAAACAGCTTCTACCCGCAAGAGAGGCACTTCGGCCAGGGTGCAACCTTACATCTCCAAACCACGCCCTGCAGAGACGGTGACCTCATCTTCGGTGGCCTCAGGTTCTTCCACTTCTCCGTTGCTGGTGATGCCAGCTAAACCCAATTTGACACCCGTTCTTCCTAATTTGATGAAACAATGGAAACCCGTGTTTCCAAGAACTTCTCCTTCAGCGTCGACACCCTCCTCCTCTTTAGCTGCAGCGGTAGCTGTTCATAAAGTACCTGCCTCCAAAATCATAGTCCAAGAGAGATCGGGCATGTTACAGAGTTTACTGGATTTATCCAAGCAAGAACTGTCCCGATTTAGTCCGTTGCGAACCTTTCCACGACGTGTGATGCCTGTCATCTAGTTGATACGACGTAAAAACAATCAGTGGCGACGCATTCCACTATAAAAAGACCTGGAGCAAGCGATGGGGATCAGTGTTTTTGTGCTCCTGAACGCCCAAAGATGTCCCCTCAAAGAAGTACACACCACCACCACCATCGTCGTTCTCCTGACCAAAAAGGAAAACGAAAAAGAAAACGACAATCTTGTCATCCGCAAAAACGCTTAGCCAAGCATCGGCGTCTACCACAGAAAAGACACATTCGTTAAAACAAAAATAGGAGCAACCAAAGGGGAGGATTTTTGGCGATGTATTTTCCAATGATATAGTCAAAGAGGTCGTCAAAAAGACGGGTTAAAAACCCTTTGACCTACTCCAAAAATACATAAAAACTAAGATAAAAGGACGTGTGCCAAGTCATCGAAGTCATTGTATATTTGGTGTGTGCCCCGGAACAAACAAACAAACAAAGATGTCACCCCACTCCACCCTCGAAAAAATCCCTCTTCTACTCCCAAAGGAAAGAAAAAGAAAGGACTGCCTCCTTGTTTAGCCAAACACTGGGACGTGTTGTCCGTCCTCTCCAAAGCTCCTCCACCCATGCGAGAACAAATGATTCAAACTGCCTCCAAAGATGTCGTCGATACTGTGTGCGAATGTTGTCTGAATGTCTTGAAAGGCACGATACCTTTATCTCCACATCAGAAAGAATATTTAGCCAAATATCGACACGTTCTTCGCCAAATGGTCCGAAAGAAAATACCCCTTGGCCAAAAGAAAAATATGCTAGTGCAACGCAGAGGATTTGTCCACCTGGTGTTAGCACCCATGCTCAAAGCCGCATTGGTATCAGCGATTACATCACTCGTAGGAGCTACTGCTACACAAATGGCTAAAAGATCAGAAAGGATCAAGAAGATCAAAGGAACCTCTAGGGTCAAAAGATCTCAGACGTTATCTTTGGAATCGAATGGAAGGACGAAAACTGGCTTTAGTGCCTTACAAACGATGGATGCAATTCCATCGCTGGCAAGAACAACGGACTCCGCATTTGCCTCCCAATCCTGATTTGACAGAACTGTCCCAATCACAACACGAATTGCAATCGTTGATGCATCGCAGCGATTTGTCAGAAACGGAAACATCGCAACGGTACGGTCAAGTGTTGCAGCGACTTCAACTCATTCACCAGAAAGCTTTAGAAGAAGCGGCTCCAACGAGTCTGAAAGATTTTAAGACTCTGATGAAAAGTCCACCAACACCACCACCCGCAGCTGTCAAGACAGACGCAGCGCCACGGATGTGTAGGAGGAAGAAGAGGCATGAGAAAACTTTCAAACACCGTCAGCAGCTCCCATCCCTAGTAAGATTGCAGCGTTCTTGTTGGCCCCTTCCCACACACCCCAACGAGAAGAACTTAAAGCATGGGTTAAAAAGATGATGTCCACTCCTCCTTCGACAGAAGTCAAAAAGAAAGAAGGGAAACCAGAAGTGAAAAAAGAAAAGAAGACTAAAGCCATCACATTACAACCACCACCACCACCACTACCCTCAACGTCTACTCCCGTGGCAAGTTGGACATGTAAAGCCATTTCCAAACCACCTTCTCACCCCATCCAGAGTATCATCAGTGAAGAGTGGGTGACTTATCAAAAAACAATTCCTGATGGAGAATGTGTTAGCCAGCATTTACTACGATCCATCCCATCCCCTGCCGCGGGTTACGGAGGAGTTCAGAAATTGTATCTTGCTGCCAGAACCAGACTGAAAAATGTCCGTTTACCTTAAGGGCAACGATGGTTAAAAGAACAAGCCACGAATACCTTACACAAACCCATTCGAAGAACATTTTCCAGATGTCGCATCCGAGTAGAGGGCATCGATCATCAATGGCAAGCCGATTTAGCCGATGTCTCTCATTTGGCCACCTACAATAGTGGCTACAAATATTTATTTTGTGTCATCGACGTCTTTTCCAAATTTGCCTGTGTCTTGCCATTGACTTCCAAATTGAGAAATCAGTTAGTGCGAGCCCTCAAATTGGTGTTGAGACAAAGTGGTCGTCACCCTCTTCGATGGCAAACCGACAAAGGCACCGAATTTCTGAACCAAGCTTTCCAAAAAGAATTAAATAAACGTGATATTCATTTTTTCACCACCTAGAATCCCGAACCAAAGCCAGCATCGTGGAACGTTTTCAACGCACCTTGAAAGAACGCATGTGGAAATATTTTACGCATCAACACACTCTCAAGTACATCGATGTCTTACCACAAATGGTTCAAGCGTACATCGAATCTTACCATCGGAGCATCGGATGTGCCCCCCAAGATGTGACTTCCGAGAACGAAGTGACCGTCTTTGTGCGCCTGTTTGGTACGTCCCCGTCTGTGACTTTCCCCAAGAAAGGTGGAGTGTTGAGGACGGGAGATTGGGTGCGCATTGGCAAAACGAAACTCACTTTTGACAAAGGTTACTTACCCATCTGGACCACCGAATTGTTTTGTGTCACTGGACGAGTGCGTGGCCGTCATCCTATCGTTTATAAATTGGATTTCATGAACGGGAAAGTTTTGAAAGGAACGTTTTACTTGCCCGAGTTACAATGCGTGACCACAAAAGAAGACGAAATGTACAACATTGGAAGCATTCTCAAACGAAGAACCCGTATAAAGTGGGAAAACGACGTGTCAAAGAAGTCGAAGTACGTTGGAAAAGGTATCCCCCCAGTTTTGATTCTTGGATTGACGCAACGCAAATCATCGATTATAAAAGAAATGACCATCATGGCCTTCAACACAGCCTCTTCTACAACAGTAACCACGCCTTCACCGAATTCTTTTGTGCAAGATCTACAAAAGCAACCCTTGTGGGTGTGGCGTGGAGAGCGTGTGCCTAAAACGCAAATCGTCTTTTTCTCCGGAATCTTTGTGGTGTATTGTGCCATCAGTGCTGCCATTGCCAATTTGAGTTTACAACTAGGAGTCAAACAATTGTGGACCATTTTACTGAGCAGTTGCATCGATTACCTTCTTCCAAATCCTTCCGTAAAATACTCTTCTAACGGTAACATCAACGGGAGTCTTGTGTCCAACATCAGTCACTCTCCCAACAGTCCCCACCCAAACAACCACAATAACAATCCTCTTTTAGACACTCCTCTGACCTCCAGTGACCCTCGGACAGCAGAACTCTGGAATTCTGAATAACCAATTTTACTTAACTTTACTCAGTGACAGTTCCATGGATGTGTTTCCCCACAATACTTTATGCTGTTTCACGGCCAAATTACCTCAGGCCATCCAGTTGGATCACAAAGTCCATTGGGAATTGTGTTTGGTGGAAATGATTCACCCTACACAAATCAAAAACGCCGTTGAAAATCAAAACACTTTTACGGTCGAAGTTCATGACGAGCAAGTGCAACAAAACTTGGATCAACGCGTCACTGTAGGTGACTCCATGAAAACGCAGGACCCCAAAACTAAACGATTCACCTATCCGTTGACCATTTCTACAGTCTATTATTTTAGTGGTCAACATTTGGTGAACACGATTGTTGCCAGGTTCAATACTGTGTTTGGCAAAGCCATGGAGAAAACCAGAAAAAGTGTCACCCTCGAGTACCATAAAGTAGCTCGTCGCCTACTAATCAAATTTTCAGAGGACAAAGTGTTGGCCATTACATTTTGTTTTGAATTGTATGGCATTTTGGGTGGAGACACCAAAAGATGATCAGGATTAAAAACGAATTGCCAGCCATTACCAGCAACTTGGATTTTGCGAAATATTTTCGATTCCCTGAAGAAATGAACCAAGGACTAAATTTGTATACTCCGATGTGGCGGAGTACAACGTGGTGGGACACACCTCCGTACCGTTGCTGCGAGTCATTCCTTTCAAAGCTGATCCTGCCACGAGCCCTGACGAGGAGGGTGGAAAAACCTATCACTCCAGACCAAGGCAGTGATAAGGGACATTTCCACTCTATAAAATCCGGCCAGATTCGTGTGGAACTTCAGTTTGCAGAAGCTCTACCCCACACGGTGAACGTCATTTTGTATGTAGAATTCAATAATACCATAGAAATTAACAGTTTGAGAGAAGTCATTTTAGACAATTAGAAGCTATGGAAAACTGGAATCCCTGTTTGAACTGTTTGGAAATGGAATGGTAGAATAACGTGAAAACAGAACCCAAAGACAAAGACGAAGAGGACGTAGTTTAGGAAGTTAGGGGTCTAATCTCGTTAGAAGCAGTGTTTCATCAGTGGTATAAAAACTTGCTAGATCACTCCTGTCCTCCATTGACTGCTCTAGAGATCCGTTGCATCGAGTCTCTCTTGGCCCAGAGTACGAAGTCGGAGCTAATAGACGTTTACTTGTAAGAGATTTTCAGGCAGAAAGTCAGGACTAAATTGATGACTTATCATTACTTGTGATAAAAAAGAAAAAAGAAAACAAAAAATGGATACCTGGGAACTTTATTTCCTTGTGAACAACAGTTCGTACACTGCTTCTTGAAATCCTGTCGTGTGTGCTAAAGATGAACTTTCTCATCGCAAGCCTCAAGACCATCTAGCTTATATCATCAACACCGACGACAGTCATCTCCCAGGAATCCACTAGGTAGCCGTCTACTTCCCTAAAGAGGACTGTGTGGAGCATTTTGATTCGTATGGAGTACCTCCTTTGGAAGACGACATCATCGCCTTTATGAGAAGAAATGCCCAGACGACACGATTCAATAATGTGAAATTACAAGGCACAGATTCTATGGTGTGTGGACAATATTTTGTGCATTTTCTTCATCAACGCAGTATTGGATATCCCTTAGAACATTTAGTGACTTATTTTGATTGTAACTCTTCTAGAAACGATGAAAAAGTAGATAGATGGTTTTGTGACCGTTATGGATATCTTTTGTCTTCAGTTAGGAAACGTAGTGTACACCCAATGGCCCAATGACTTCCATTTGTGGAAGTCGAACATGATTTCACAACGTTGTCAACCTTGTCAAAAATAGTTTGTTTGAAAAATTGTTTTATTGTTAGTTGTTGGTTGTTTGTGAGTTAAATAAAAACTGTTGTGTTTTGAAAAAATGTGTATGTCGTTTGTTTTCAAAAAAACACTGTGAATACGTGCTCTTTGACTTCTCTCTGTTCCTCACCATGAAATCAGCTATCATAGCGTTCCGACACTAAAAAAAGTAGGGATGTTTTCTATCGCATCGGCGCTTGAGGCATATAAAGCGGGGTAGTCTCCAGTCAGACCATCCATGGTTGACTCGTTCATCTATGAAGATGCCTTCAAGACTATCCAAGCTGAACGAAGCCTATGTGAATTTACATCATGTCAGACAAACCCTGACACCCAAGCTTGATGAGATAGAGAATGTCTGGATGTTAAATATAGCCCAAGACCTGATAGAAAAGGTCTTCAGAGAAGAAATCAAGAAGGAGCAAGAAGAATGGACGGATAAATACAGACTTCAGAAACAGCAGGAAGAACAGCAACAGCAGCAGCAGTAACAACAACAACACCAGCCGGACACAGGTTTTTTGGACTGTCTTATGGGCACGAAAGAGCTCTCCTTCTCCTTCCGCCGAAGCAGACCATATCCTGTAGGAAAGCCTGCAGCCAGACGGGGACGCAATCTTAGATTATAAAAAATTGCCATTTCCCCGTCAACACAACAGCCCTTTTCAGGGCTACCCCAACCATCCAGAAAAGATATACTAGTAAAATTGCCAAACTTATAATTTTTTATGTTTGTTAGTTAAATAATAGAAGTGTGTCTATAAGCCCTTCGTTTCTTTGTTTTGTGTGAAAAAGATAGACTTGTAAAATAGTGTGTTTGTTTGTAGGTAAAAAAATCAATGTGAGTGTTTCTTTTAGGTCCGCGCGTTCCATGTTATGGGTGGTGAAGTGGGTAGTGTTAGTTTTGATGTAAGGGGGATGTTTTCCTTCACGTCCGCGCTTCAGATATATAAATCAAAGCGTTCGTCAGTCTGGCTACAAATTGTTGATTAGTCACCTTAAGAAGAATGAGTAGACTACAAAAGATACTGAAGCTTCAGATGCACCTGCAGTATGCCAGACGTCTATTGGATGAGCTGGCCATGGAGACCATAGCAGAAACTGCCCAGCTGGAAGAAGAGGAGGAGGAAAGGAAAAAGAAAGAAGAGGAAAAGAAATAAGTCTGCCTCACCTGATGCTAAGGCCAGTGTGTGAGGTCAAGCTTGAGGTGAGAACACCTCCACAGCCACTACCAGCACACAACCAGTAACAGCACCACAGCCACTACCAGTACCACAGCCTTTACCACCAGTACAAAGACCTGTGGTTCCCCAGACAGAAAACTGGGAGGAGGAGATAAGGAGTCCTCATCATCCATGGGTGTGGAATAGAAGAAGAAGAAAGAGCGAAGCCTTCACTATCCCGCAAAGTGAAGACTGGGATGATGAGACCATTCAAACAGCCCCTGCCCTCCCAACCAAGCGCATAAATTAGAGCAGGACTGGAGCCGGCGATGTATCTGTGGTGCCAGGCCTAGAAGATGCACACATTAAGCAGGTGCATTTGGAGCTCAGAACAAACAGCCCTCTAGAAAAGAGACTGATCAAGTTGCCAATTTGTGTGAAATGTGGAGTAGTCTGATTATAAACACTAACTCCTTTACTGATGTGTGTGTGTGCTTGTACGTTTGTTGGTGTGTGTATTTGTGTTTGTATGCTTGCTCGTACGTTTGTTTGTTTGTGTGTGTGTGTGTGTGTGTGTGTGTGTGTGTGTGTGTGTGTGTGTGTGTGTGTGTGTGTGTGTGTGTGTGTGTGTGTGTGTGTGTGTGCACGCGTACTTTTGTGAATGTGGAGTAGTGTGACTATAAACACTGACTCCTTGACCAGTCTATATTGATAGTAGATGTTGGGTTTTTTCTTCCCTCTGTGTTGATAGTAGATATTGGGGTTATTTTCTTCCCTTCTGTGTTGATAGTAGATAATATGTGATGTTATTGTAAGGGATGTTTTCCTTCACGTACGTGCTTGAAGTAAATAAAGTGCAACGTTCGTCATTCGCGCCACTCAGCGTTGAATAATCAAAGAAGGATATGGCTAGCAACATGGAGAAGATGTTGAAATTGTAGGAGGTGCTAGATACGATTGGCATGGTGGAGGAAATGCTAGTTATGATTCAGTTTAGGGAAGATAGCCCGTCCAGATTGGCTATGGAAATAAACAATGTAAAGAAAGGGAAAGAGATATTAAAGGACATTATTAAAAAGGAAAAGGAGGATAAAGGAAGAAATAGAAGACAAAGAGAGGATGAGAGCAAGGAATCAAAAAATTGAAAAAGAAGAGGAGAATGAAAATAGGAAAAAAGAGAAGAAAGAGAAAGAAGAAGAAGAAGAAGAGGAGAAGGCAGATGAGAAGAAAAGAAGAATATAGTGAAGAAAATAAGAGGTTGGTAGAGAAAAGAAGAAATTAGAAGAAGAAGAAGAAAAGAAGAAACCAAAGGCCCTTTTCAGGGCCACTTCATTGCCTCGAAAAGATTTACTCTCTTTGCCCTATTTTTGTGTATTTGTTTGGTGTTGTGTTTGTGTTATGTATGTGTATTTGTTTCTTTGTCTATGTCTATCCAGTTATACGTCCCGCCCCGCCAAGCATTATAGCTTTTTTTCCCCCTCTGTCACTGTTTGGCCCGATTGAGGTCAGCCACTTGGAACATTGTTGCCAATGTCCAGTACCATGACGTCACCCCACCTGTTCCATTTCCCTTGTCGCTTAAGAGACCCAGTATGTTTTTGACGCTATACAGTCCCAATATTCCCCATGTTAAATTCCCCTTGACGCCAAAGTGTCCCACTGCACTACTTCTACCGCATGGGTTAGAAAAATAAAGCTAACGGATAACAGTTACAATATATTTAGTATATTAAATATAAACTCGTTCTTATTTTACCAAAAAAGCGGAACATTGAGGAGAAATAAATTTAAAGACGGCTAAAATAAACGTTTTCTTTATTTTTGTGGCTTTTTAGGGGATTCCCCCTTTGAGCAGAATCTTTTTCACATTTCTTTCTGCAGGGAATTTAGACTGACAATAATGTGGAACGACTGTTAATGGACTACTTGTATCACACATCTATTTCTATAATGTGATTAATGCCTGAGGGAAATGTATATATCACTTAAACAATATTTAGTATGCGGGAAGATCGGTGAAAATCAATTGAAGGACAAGTCACAATTGTATGAAAATAAACATATACTTTATTCCATATTTATCTTTTTCTATGTAGAATATGGCTATATGATTAAGGGAAAACTCGATAAGCGAAATTACTGAATAGGCATTAAATGCACTTGTATTTTCAACACAAGTGATGCTTAAATTCCTTTTATTGTTTTTGACATTTTCTTTTAGACTCAGTCAAATATAGGAAGAAATAAACTGCGGCAAGTAAAAAGCTAAGAGGTCATTTTTGTGTTCGTTTGGTTTGTATCAGTTTGTATTATCCCCTTACTCACATGCAAGGGAGGAAGATAAGTTAGAGGTAGAACAGAAGGATAAGTCTTTTGATTTTTCTGTCATACAATATTCATTAAAGGCCTGGTTCACTCAGTAAAAATGTATTGTGGTCCTTGCATCGAAAGTGTATAGTTTGATAGAATTATCTCCTTCACGTCAACTATACACAGTGCATACAAACTTTTAAAACCTATTAGCTGTATTAGCCAAGCCTTAATAACTATTCCAATGAAATGTCAAACGGACAGATCCCACCACATTCACTTGGGATAATAATAATATTCAGAATACAAAGGTACAAGCACAGGTACAATAGTCAAATACTCCAGACCTACACTGCAAAATTGGGCAAAATTACAGTTATTAAAAGTTTGGCATTATCAAAACTTACATATCTACGACTGAGTTTACCAAATCCCTCTCATAGTGTACACTAGGAAGTTGATTAATTGTTTTACAACTTTGTTTGGCGTGGGGCAGGAGACAAAATTGAAAGAAAAATAATTATTAAAGAATCTCATGAGGGTAGCCTTTAAATATTAATGTTCTGGATTCTATTATTCCTGGGTCAGAAGAATGATTACTCTTGGGCCGAATAGAAAAATATTTACTTGTTCTTCGCCCAAACGTAGAAAAACATGTTCTTATTTGGAATAAATCTTTTAAAAGACCTATAACTGCCTGATTGTGAATTCGAGAAATATATTTTCAGTTTAAGTATCAATTATAATATACAATATTCCATGCATACACCCATCAAATTCAGTTATAACAATAGCTAAAATGTGTCGTACAAGAATTTATAAAACACTCATTTGGAATAATGTTCTGTCAGCCTCAGTTGCGAAATAGAGTACATAATTCAATAATTTAAATAACAATAAATGGAATAAGCTTTCTTTCTTGTTTCATACGGTAACCACAAGTCCTAGAGACGAACCCAAGCGATATAATTATCAAATCCGAAATGGTAGGGCTTTGGATTCCAATCATCAATGAGAACTGGGCTAAACTGTCCAGACTTCTTTGTCAAATTCTTTTTGCGGGACCAGTGCTAACGCCAATATCTAGAAATGGAAGAATATCATAAAAAACACTTTGATAACTGTTAGGAGACCACATCTTCTCTGTTATGAACTTATCAATAATCCGAAATGAACAAAAGTCATTAAAACAGAAACTTTTTGTAAAAAAAACTTTCCATACAGGAATGGCACTAACCGATAACTGTGTCCTCCAAGGGATATGGTGCCATTGTTTAAAACAAGATTTGTTTATGTATTTACCATTGATAAAGTTTAGGACTGTCAATCGTAGACTCTCACTTGAAACTGGTTGTTGGGACAATAAACATTTTGAAGAAAGACGACGCAGTCATTGAGGTAAGAATACGTAGAGGACGAATTTCATTATTTATTCATTTGCTCAAAATTTCACAAGAAAGAACTAGGTTTCTAAAACCGCTATATTACTACAAAAAATCATGTATTAGAAAAATACAAAACTTGTTTGCCACCAACATTTGCAAAACTCTCCATTGTTCACTCACCACGTGGAACCCTCTGTTTCGATAAGGCAATGCTTGCCGCGTGTGTGAGGACTGGTGTTTCAGATAAAGGGCTGGAGCAAGCAAATGCTTTTTTGGGGGGATCTGTTGAAAGTTTTTAAAGAATTTTAATTCGCTTATTTCTTCTAAAACGTTAATTACTTCCTATTGATTGTTTTGCATTTCTAGGAAAAGCATATGTTTCAGTAGCAGCACCCAATTGTATGCTACACGCTGTGATATGTATATTTGGTTTGTATTATTTGTAGGCTTTTCTTAATGATTATATGTTATAAACATCGGTACTTTGTACTTGACCTTGTCGAAAGTCAAGTTTACCGTGTACCTGACCAATATCATCTATTTTGTAAACAACAAAATGCATAAGTCATATTCCTCTTTGAGTGTGGATTAAATGTTCAGATCATCGTCAACGGCGGAAATATGTTTATTTGAATCTTAGTCTAGGGCTTAGATTTTATTTGGAAATTGCTAAACCTGTTGATAACTTTGAATGTTTCAGAAGGATACTGACCAACATCCGAGCTCTATTATTGTGTCTTAGTGTTTTATATAAATGGTCTTTGCTTGAGAAATTACTCATTATTGCCTTAACATCATGAAGCAGAATCAGTTTTGTTGCTTTGTTCAGTTTTCATCTGGGTGGATTTATTCGTTCAAATTATTATTCACTGGAAATACAAAGTGCATATCAATAATATTCTTAGCGTGTTACATTAACATCGAACTATAGTGAAGTATGTTACGATTCTCTAGTCATAAGAAGCAAACAACACGTTTTGTAAAACGTATCAAAATATTTAACTATCAAAGTTATAAAATGAAAATGTAATAGGAACTTACAATATTATGAACTGAATCCAAATAATCCAAAAAGTTATATTCAAATCCAAAAGAATAGAATGTTTCGAATGATGCACTGGTCTGTCAAAATCCTGATGTATCAAAATGGCATTGTCCAGAACTCCTTTGAATCATTCGCAATAGTCTCAGAATAATATATTAGTCCAATGCCCACTTTGTAATTCCAGTGAATAATCCACCCTCAAATTATCTGAACACAACATCAAACGTATCTGCAGACTGATTTCGACATATGAAATCAGAATCAGAAATAGGAATTAATCCAAAATAGAAATGAATTTGATTGCTCAATTATATCCTTGACACATTCAAGAGTCTGTTACAACTACAACATATCCCAATGTACCCAACATGACAGATCTTACTACTAAATCTAATATTTCTAAGTACCTATTAATGTGATCTGACCCATTCAATGAGAAATAACTTGATTCTTCTAAGAAACACCTGAAGTATCTAACCAGTCCAACGGAAAACAATCCAAAAATTAGTGAACATGTCTCATTCCTAATATTTATGGTCATAAACACCTACGTCAAAATTATTTGTTGATCCTATAAATAATCTACACTCTAAATATCCTAAAGTAGAGTTTTATACCCCTATACAAAAATTAACTTACTAATATGTTGACTTTGGATGATCATTAAAATTTATAGTCATCAACTAAAACTACACAATATAGTAACAATCATGTACGAAGAACTACAAAAACATAGATATACATAGGAATTCAAACAAGAATTTCTTTGGATTATACTATTATGATACATCAAACTACTGTTAGCAGATTAGCATATCAGAGACTACAGGGTCATCAACACATTCAATGTCGGAACTTATTCGCAATACCAATGGAATTCAGTAGGAAATTTATAAATTTGGACTTGTGATAAAACTTTTAGGACTGTTTGGGATTTAATTCACATTGCTGTAAGTTCTTTTTAAATTGCCAATTTGTATTCGAGTGAAATAGATTATTTGTTGAATTTGTCAAAACAAGTTAGTTTTCACTCTTTTCTGTAACTTAGTTGAAGACTACAGGGTCATAGCACTGAAAAAATCATGTACATGCTAATTATTTATAGAGGACTGAAATCATTCAAGAATAGTTCGGTTTTAGAAATGAATTTCAGTTTTCCACTGTAAGTAATATTTATCTTTTCAATCGCATGTCTGAGTTATAGGTCAGTCTTTGAGTTATTCAGGTGTAAACTAATTAATAAATCTTTCAATATTACTGATTATGATTTGGTCAAAATTTTATTTACATTTACAAGATTCCGAATAAATTTGTTACTCAGCAACTTAAGTGTGATTTATAACATTATGCTACTGATACGTATCGACAAAGCATTTATTACACACCACACTGAAAATGTACTGCAGTAAAGGCTTGTTTGGTTTTGACAGTTCGCATGGAAAGATGACAATAATAAAGAAAATAAACGCCAAAGCAGTAGATTTTTCCAGCATAAATATTAAAGGAGCTGCTAGTAATCTTTATCACGTGCCATTGCTTTCATAAAACATGATTAAACTGAAAATAAAATAAAGCGCCTAGAAACGTTTATATCCCTTTAAACCACTGAATGATTGGTAGTGAACAGTAAATGAAAATTCCTTAAATTTTCTCTAACATTCCCATGGAGCTATGAAAACACCTCTTTCTCGTACTCAGTTATAAAGAAACTTCACACCTCTAACACCCAAGGGACCAAGCAAATCCGTAGTCCTCAGTTTTTCCTGTGATTCTTTCTTTGTTTAATTGTTCCTTTGTTTTATTTTTAAATTTTCCTAGTTCTCATAACATTGGAGAAAGGGATGGATCAGGCTGAGTGTATAAAAAAAATTTCAGAATAAGAATAATCAAATTGTACTATGAAAGGTGAACATCATAGATTTCGTGCTTTCTCATCTACGGTTCTCTATGCTTTTAACAATTTAATTTCCTGAAGAAGTATTTTAAAACGGAAAGACTTTGAGTTTCAAATTTCCAATTAGTATTTAAATGCATATTACTTAGGAGGGATGAATAGCGCAGAGATGCCTACCGATGCCAAATCTTTCATTTTGTATCGTTTTAACTAACATAATTCGTGAGATTGTCATTAAGCAATGGAAATAAGCGGGGTAACTATCATATTCGGTGGTACGTTGATAGGAAAATGAATTGCATTCATGCAGCATCTTGGAACAAACAAGAGAACGAACTGTTTCTTTATTGTACAACCAAGTCAAGAGCTGCAATGGTTAACCCGAAGTTACTACTGTTCGCCACGTTGTACCGAAATGGCCCTGGTATGCTCAGAAGAGTATGTGTTCGTACTTTTGTCGAATAATAGTTATTTCAGCTTTTAAAAGTCTTTGTTATTTCAGCTTTTAAAAGTCTTTGTTATTTCAGCTTTTAAAAGTCTTTGTTATTCACAACAGTTAATGTTTAGATCAGTATAAACACTCTCGGATCCTCTTAAATAAATTATGATGAAACTGCAGTGGGATGAGAGAGCCAAGAAGATTCCTGGGTGTTCTGCCTACAGCAGATAAAAATGCTAAGAGTAGCATCACCCTACGCACATTAATTTATCTGAATGATTAAGTATCATAGTAATTGCTTTTCTCGATGAACCACGTGGGTTTATTTACACAGCATAAAGAAGATATATCAATTCGGTGGGAGTTATATATATTTAATGATTGTGAGACGCGTTACATTTTTGAAATAAATTCATTTCAACTGTTTCAACATACAAATTCTTTATGCAAAGTCCTGTCGCATTACGAGTCAATAACGAGATTAACACTGGTTTTATGTATGTATATCAAAGACCTAAACAAAATTACCATGAAACAAAAGCATCAAGTAGGAACAATAGTGTAACCAATCATATGCTGAGTGAGATTCGTGCAACACGTTTCTGTTATAACAAATGCATTTCTAATTAAAAGTATGATTAGAGCTACTCCATTTAAAGAAGCATAATGAAAGCAGTCAGAATATAGGAGTTAATCAGCTACGTGCACACAATAAAGCGAGGATCTTCAAGATCTTAAATAAAGGAAGGCGTTTAGATTTTGTTGTATGCACGTCATAAAATTTGCAACCGGCATTGAAATGCATGATATGCTGATAAAAGAGTTTGCTTCATCCCTTCCATTGCCCGAAAGGTAACAGATACATTATTGGAAGGAAATATTGCGTCTGGCAACTAAATGAGCTCTTTTCTTGTGAGTCGCAGACAAAGTATTATTTCATCTTGAGGGAGCTCGGTACGAAGTCTGGTCAAAGCTCTGCGTTGGTTTTGGAAGTCTTGAGTCACACGTATAAATGAAAACGAAATCCAGTATATAGTAAACTGTAGATTACATTTCAGAGACTAAGAGTCCAAGATATAAAAATGAAGATTCTGGAAGATGGGATCTTAACTGTGCAGAACTCTACAGGTGTAATTTGTTTAGTAAAGGCAATCTGTAGTATTAACTACAAAAACAAGGTTTTTTCTTACAATCATGTTAGTTTTCTATTCTTATATTTATTATTCATTGCATGCGTAAAGCAAATTTTGAAAAATGGTGTATAGAAATTTTCATGATACGCCATGTTTATGGAATAGTGTCAACAGTTTATAGTCTTATCACGTCCCGTAGATTGCAGAACTTTGTGGATTAAAACCAATTTTGGTATGAGGCTTTTATATTATGAATAATAATATTAAATATCATGCCTTCATTAGACCTAAGTCGAGTTTGATTTTCACCATTCTCCAATAAAACTTAATGGCGTTAAGGCCTCTTTTGATTTAGATCTTTGCCTTTCAGTTGCATTATGTTGGCCGGGGTATTCGTTTCGTATGGGCACATTTCTAGTTCTAACGTGATCTTTTTCAATCCAGTTGTGGCATTCAGCATCAAAAGAGACAGAAAACTGACATTTAGCATATATGGTCCACTACTACAACAATCAAATATCCCAGTCATCGCCACATTTTGTAGTTTATAATGTGACGTCACTGATTAGAACATCTATTCCAATTATGTTATAAAATTAAGCGAATGATTACTGCATGACTTCAACCGGAGTTAGATACTTTACTGGATGTTTATATTTCAATTTCAGATTGCGCATTAACTTGATATTATTAATTTCAATAAATTAGCAACAAAAAAAAAGGAATATGAAAATACTAAAAAAAAAACCACTGTAAATACAAAATGTGTAATTGTTGCTTGTTATTGATACATTTATGCTTTCAACAACAATTGTTGCAAAGCTGTTAGAACCGAAGTGTCTCTCTATGATAAAATAACGTCTTCATGGGAAAAAACACGAATAATACTATTCAAAATCATGCCATAAACAATGTGTGCTAGCACAATTTCCGCAATGATGAAGTTAGCCAACTCGAATGAGCCAGCTATTTGACTTCCGATTTCTTCATTAGATGGGATTCTAATCTGTATGGGTATTTTTCTTGTTTTGTCTTTTGTCTGATTTCCATGTATCTAGTGTTTGATCATTTAAAAGATTTTCTCATTTGCTGTGGATCAAAAAGGTCAAAATAGTAACATGATCTGATATGATCTATATCTAAATCATCGTCATTAATACCTTCGGATTAGTAAAGTTTATCCACCTTCAGTAGAAGTCAGAGGACGGAATTCTGGATATTTTTTAATTTGTATCTACTTTAATATTGTTTTTCTAATGCGAATGCAGTTATGGGTATTTGCTAAAGGTGATATCTTGAGGTTTTCATCACTGTGATATCTTTGCGAAAAATATTTGTCATAGTGATGGTTGTTTCTCAAATTTTCAGAAAATACCCCTTATTTTCATCTCTCAAGTTTCTCTTGATTATCTTATAACAAGGTTTACAACAACCGTTTTTGCTTAATTCAGTTATGTTTTTATTTTATATTTTGCATTTGGGACATGTATTGATGCCACTGTGTTTATTTATCCAATTATATTTGAAAGTATTTGTCACTACTTACAGTAAACTTTCATGTCAGCTGAGAAGAGACCTTTATCCTGGTTCACATTTATATTGAACATTCTCACATATATTATTGCATTTAAACGATGAACAGCGTCATTTCAAATTAATGATGTGAAACGATTAAAGAAAGAAAAGCGATGGACATGACTTTTGCTAATTAACATAAAGCCTTGAGAATATCCTGTAGTTGTTATACGAAAGGTAGATATATGAACAGTAAGAGTGAACATTTCGCTCTGTATTTATGACAGCCAACTAGTCAGTCATCGATAAGGAGCTGGAAGTTCATACATGGCTTGATCAGTTCTGCGTTTGTCGACATCGGGTATTCTTATGTGATGACAATAATAATCTGATGATCATAGGCAATACAACGCGAATGAGGTCAACCGTAACGTTATGCGAACTTATCTGCCTATCATAACTTACATTGTTATGGAATCCAAAGACCAAGGCTTAAGTCTAATGACATTTCATGGTGGATTAATCAATATTTTCGATGTCAGTTTGGAAACAATGCAAGACCACTTTTCAGATACATGTATGATACTATATGAATGCTCAGTTTAAAAAATACGAGAGGCATAATATCAATCGTTCTGTCAGTTTCAAACTCCGGGAAGACAATAATCAAATGATCATCAAAGAGATGTGGGATACACACAACCCCTTAGGTTTTTCTCCATAATTCAGCACATGACAGAGGATGATTTATAACAGATACCTGGGACTGATCTGCAGCTAACGCTGGGATATATCTTCAGCCAAAGATCAGTCTAGTTTACTTCCTTTCACATTTACTTCCAAAGTGATGCCAAAAAGAAGAAGGGGCCATTTATTAAAGTTAAAAGGTCTCTCCGATACAGTCTTACAGAACAGAACTCCTTTTCCTTTTCCCCGACATTTGAGCTACTGAATAGCATCGTCTATATAAATTTATGAGAAAAAGTATTATTTTTCACTCAAGTGATTGCTTTGCTTTTAATCGTGAGAAGAAAAATAGTCCACAATCAAGGGTTTTATTCCCTAAATACTTATCGTTTGCTGTCCCTATTGGGTTGATACGGTATATGGGGAGGTGAAGTGTCCAAAAGGGTCCAAGAATGTAACCTTTTTGGAGTTTTTATTTTAAAATAGATGAAAACCAATTAAAGTTTAAGTAGTTCAAAGAAAGATTGAGAAATATTTTCTTTGCCAGTTTGGCAAACATGCAAGGCCATTAGTAAAGGAATAGGGAACGTACATGTTGGTTTTTTAATTATTTGATTGCCTGTCTGGCAAAATTATATTTTATCTTATTCCCGTACACCGTTCTCGGGCCCTTTAGTTACTACAAGGAAATATTTAGGTTATCCGCGCAAGTGCCTTGAGAGATAATTAGATACGTATCACGTGGCCGGTAGTGACGTCATAGGATCTATATAGCTAGAACGATTTCCCCGACTTCTCTGTAAGCGTGAACATTTTACCCTATCAGTTTGAGCCGCTTTTGAACAATAACAACGAAGAGGGTAGTGATGACACGGCGTCAGGTTCTTCGAATGATTAGGATATTTTGCTGAGTGAAGAAGGACGACTCGAGAACACACAATGGTTTGTACCGATTTATAGCATGCATTTCATATAAAAAAATGAGGAACACGCACGTTACATTTCGTTAAAAGAAACTGGAACTTTGTCAACTCCTGTGTATAAATCTGGAAGTTTTGGTGGACCCAAATTTCGATAATCCTCCCTCAATTGCCTGAAACTTTTAAAATATACTGATAGTGCACGTTATCAAAGTAGATGCCTGTAAAGCTGTATTCTAATGTTTATATCTTGCTAAATAAAACATTTTCGATATTAAGTAGCAAAGTTTTCATAATTTTTAAAAGCAATGAAAGCCACATGTAGATTTTGTAAATATAGAATTGCTGCATTGTTTCAGAGCACTGATTCTAGTGGAAATAATGACATGCTATACACTGTAATCACAGAATTTTGTTGCTGTTCATTATTTTAGAATTCAACTACATTTACTCCTTCACACAGTAAAGTATATGTTTTCTTTTCCAAATAAAGAATCAAAGCCCACCCAGAATATAGGACTATGATAATGAATGTCAATACACACCCAAGATCAACTCCTTCTGTAATCTATAAACATAAAAATCACAGGTCAAACGTTATCATAAGTTCCACTGAATATTAACCTATTAAACACAATTCTACTCATAATATCACATTCACTTGGTAATGCTTACTCTAAACTTTGAAAGGCAACATACCGAAAACTAATGTTGTTTTGTCAAACATTATTTCAAGTTGCAAACTCAACATGCTATTTCTAATCCGCATCTTTCCTTTTCAATGCTTAAAAAATGTTGAAAGTGAATTTTAAACATTCATGATTGGTCAAAATTATGTTGTGCACTTTCCTTACAGGTGTGATTGTGGATATTGCCAAATGATGAACTCGGCAATTGAGTGCTTATGCTGTGAAGAGGTGGAGGTAATTGAGAAAAAGAAGGGTGACCTGACATGTATAACCCTCCATGAAAGTTTCATTGCAAACTGCTTAAGCAGACATGTTCTGGAAGTATCCCTGTATGAACACCTGGAACATCATGGACCTTTGGATGATAATGAGCCAATACACATGTAATTTTTCTGTTCTTATACAGATTTCTGCAAAATTCCTGTTGATATATTTAATCAAATTTTCCTACGCTTGTGACAATGTTTGTGACACATTTTACAAAACAAACTATATGCAAGATTTTCCAACTTCAAAGTGTTTTCAGCTTACAACTCATGGGGGCAACATTTTTGCAGAGGGATGCATTCCATTATGATGTTCAAGCTATGATGTTCTTGAACTTATGCAAAGAAAACAGTTTTTAAAAACAAAATGTAGCTTTTTCTTTTCAAGACTTTAACCTTTTTTCTTGTCTTTTCTTTGGGCTGATATCTTAAACTTTTTTTACACTATATACCCTGGATTGTGCTCATGTGCCATTAAAATATATATATATATATATATATATATATATATATATATATATGACTGTTTTGAGAAAGGAATACCAGGTTTGTTATAAATTGTAATAATTTTACTATGATGTTGCAGTCATGACAAAAAACATGTTGATTTCTTATCAGCTAGCTTTAATGAGTCTTCAAAAAAACAATGTACCTAAAATAAATAGAACAATTTTATGATATGGGTCATTTCACATGTATGACATCTTGTATCAAATCTGTATTCAATGAAGATTAATAATTTTATAAAAATAAACATAATATCAAAAGTAATTCACCCTAAGTACTAAGTACAATTTAGCAAGATTTACCAAAGAAGAACTATCTAAATGTTGTATGGATTTACTCTTACATGCATTCTTTATTTATTTTCAGAACATACAGACATATAGGATATCGGCGTTTTGTCACATGAATTTGGCATTGGCTAGGCAGACACAGCCGTAAAGTTCTTCCATCCTGTGTGGTTTCAAAAATCAGAGAATCATTTCCCCCTGAGGAATATGTTGGTTTCAGATATGCTACACCATAAAAATTCTAGGATTTCGAAAAGCGTGATTTGTGCTTTTTGATGAGTTCATCTTTTGAAACCTGTTTATATGATGCTGTAAGTGGTGGTGGATACTGAGATGCCCCTTTCTTGGACATGTATGCTTCTGTGTATGTAGGCAAGCCCTGCCTCAAGTCCAGCAATGCCTGCTTCAGGAGTGCAATTTAACCTTAAAGAATAAAAATGCACCAAGATATGAAATCAGTAAACTTTCTTAATTCTGAACTATTACATTTTCATAATGATAGAGTAACCCATGTCCCAACATTATGAACTTTAATAAAATTTATTCCTTGAACTATAAATGTATTTAATTATTTTATTTATATTTCAGATTTTACTAGAGATTACTTTATTTCTTCAAATTACTTGCAGGGCCAGATTACCCATTAAGCACACTAAGCACATGCTTAAGGCGCCAACCCAAGAGGGGCACCAGAAAAAATTCAAATTAAGTGTTGATGATGAAATTAATGAATTATATATGTCCATTTCAATCTGCATGTATTTTGATTTATTTTTCTTTTTATCTTTAAATAGTGTCTTTTTTAGTTTCACATTTTGTAGGCGGGGGTACGATAATATTTTCAGTGCTTAGGGCCCTACAAGGCCTTAATCCAGCACCGATTACTTGCTTACACTGGACATTACATTTATAAATTAAAAATGGCTATTGTCAATCTACAATTGACATCAATTATCCCCGAGAAATTGTGACAGCAGCTTATACACAATGACTTTGGTGTAGAAAAGGAGGATAAAGCACATAACAGATATGCCACCAACATATTTAGTCAAAATCTTACCAAAGGTTTGTCTACTTTACAGGGCTTTACAACAGCCTCTGTCCCTTTCTTGCTTTTTGGATAAACAACTCTCCACCGCTCCTGGCCAGTCTTGGTCACTGCATGTGCATTGTTTGAATTTTCATTATAGTGCAGGGCAGCTAGATGCAACCTGAAGAAATAAAAGCAACAAAAAAAACCCAATCAGAATAAAATGTTCAGTGATTCTTGCTACTTATTGAACTGGTTTTACAATTAGGGTAGGCAGGTAGGTTTTTTTTCAATTTATTTTGTTAAACATTATATATATATAATATATAAATTAATATCTAATATATAAGTGTTTCAAAGTACTGGGGAAAACTGGCTCAATTTCATGCAATAATCAATTTCTGCAACAGTTTATTTTATCACCATGGGGGAAAAAGTGCTAGAACCAACCGACTGGAAACACATATTCTAATTTTTGCCTAATCTAATTGCATACTAGTTACTTTGCAAGCATGGATCCATAAAAGAAGTGTGTGCTCTCGGGTGAGTAGTGATTCACAACATTGTGGAACACTTCTAAGCCATAAGTTTAATGTATAGGTGATAGCTTCTGGATGTCTCGGAGTATGTGAGGACTGCAAACGACTTTATACATAAGTTTGTATGCCCTGGAGCCTAATCAAGAGAAATGATTGTGTATATGAACAAGTGTATCAGGCTGTTTACAATTTTGGTTAAACAAGATGAACATGTCTGGTTAAATCAAAGGCGTATTGCTATTTAAACTCCTTAGAATAATCCCATAATATAAATAGCGCTGGGTTTCCCAACCATATATATATATATATATATATATATATA
>JAECUM010058795.1:0-11283 GCA_016617855.1 Megalonaias nervosa | reverse complement strand
ACTATAGCGTCAAAATTGACCCTGGGCCACTATAGCGTCAAGGGAAAGTTGGGTTTTGTATAGGGACAATAGGAATGGAACAGGTAGGGTGACGTCACGGTACTGGCAACAATGTTGCAAGTGGCTGACCTGAATACGCACTACCTAGGTAGAGACAAATACAGTAGAGACATAGACATATATAACACATACATAGATTGACGAACATCAATCTATCACACATAAAATATAAAATCGACTAAAAAAATTTTAGGCAAGAGAGAAGAGATATCTTTTCGAGACATATGAGTGGCCCTGAAAAGGGCCTTAGGTTTTCTTCTTCTTTTTCTTCTAAGTTCTTCTTTTCCTCCACCAACTTCTTATTTTCTCTCCTACATTCCTCTTTTTCTTTTTCTTCTCCTTTTCCTTCTTCTCCTTCTCTTCTTTTTTCCTCTTTACATTCTCCTCTTCTTTTACTATTTTTTCATTCCAAGCTCTCATTCTTATTCTATCTTCTTCGTCCTCCTTCTCCTCCTTTACTTGTTTCATTAATTCTTTTATCCTTTCCTTCATCTTGTGTGTCCATGGATTAAAGTCGCCTATGCACTGAGTGCTTCGCGACTGATTATCGCCCCGGGCTGGGCCCTTGGCCCCAGGCTGGGCCTCATCTTCTTTAAATTGTTAATTTCCATCTTCAACCTGTGTGGACTATACTCGTCAACTGCATCCTCACTAAAAATTCCCAGCATACCCATATCATCTACTGCCTTTTGCAGTATCTTCATGACGTCTATTTTGTTAGAAGCCATCTTCTTTTATTATTCAGCGTTGAATGGCGCGAATAACGTAACTAAGAATTATAGTCGCCTTTGAATGCTAAGTTCTTTCGCGACTTGTTAATTCCCGATGTCGGGATATTTAATTGGTCGGGATTGTAGGAATCGTGCCACTACAACCCCGGTTTAATGCGCGAAATCGCGCTTTTCACTTGTCTGGCAGAGGAAAAGGAGGAAAGGGGCCCCCGGAAAGGTCGCAAACGCTCAGCAACGGTTGTCGTCCACGCCCAAAAACGCCAGTCCGTACTTATTTGTCAAATTTCGTTCAGTTAGATTAGTGGACATTCCCTATTACCAATATTGTGTAAGCCACCTGTGCAATTAATCAAATAAAATAAGTTATTAAAAATTGTCATCATTAATTAATGTAATTCATAGTTTGAATTTAGTGTACAAAGTGTACAAAAAATTTTTTTCTAAAAATATACCAATCGATTAAGTCAAGTGACTCAGTTTTTTTAGTATCACGCTTAGTTAATAACAGGCAAAAATTTTGATGGAGGAATCAAAGGGTCAAATTCGGTATACATGATAGAAATAAAGGTTTGATCAAAACGGGATTCTAAGCCAAATTAGATTCCCTTAAAATAATGAGGCAATATTGAGCCCTTACAAGGGCTGTTATGTCGGCAGCCGGAAGGTTTTGAGGCATAGTTCTTCCTTGCATAGCTTTGCTGCTGTACGTGGTTCTTCATAGGTACCTTCTGGAAATGCCTCAAATCCATAGAGTTGTCCTAGTTCCATGGCGGCGTTGTAGAGGACGGTGAGCGGAGCTTTCTGGAACGCTAATTCGTAGAATTCGGAGAGGATACCCCGACCGAAGTGCCATTGCTGTGGTCTGGGTTTTCTCAAATTTAAAGCCTTCCAGCCCACACACTTCTCTGCGCAGGCAAAATTGTAGGCCTTCTTTTCATCCTGCAGGGTTTCTCCTAGTCCTATAAAGCTTTGTTTGAGCTCTTCATCAAAGCCACCACCTTCCGCCCCTTCGCCAGTTTCCCTGTTTTCCTAAGTTGCAGAAGAATTTTCCACCTCAGTTTCTGTATTTTCTTCTTGTTCAGGAGCTGAGGTTACTTCTGAAGTGGCGTTGTCCATATGTGTTTCCACGTCCTTCACGTGTTGCTGCCGAGTCTGGGTTATTGTTGATGATAATACTTTGAGGGGTGCTTGTAACGTTTCTGGGAGTCCAGGTGCCTTGTTAGAATTTGTAGCTGAAGCGGTGGAGTGGTCGGCTTCCCTGTTTTGGGCCGCTTTCCTTCTCACTGCACGATTCTTCTTGCCACGTTTTCTTACAAGTCCATAGTCCCCCATAGTTTCGTTCGTTAAGTCTACTCCCGTTGTACTATCCCAGACAAAGAGAAGCGTAGTTCTCTTCTCACCAGCCCGCAAGCTCCAGTTAGTCGCCTGTTGTTTGCGAGTGCCTTAATGGCCCTCAGTGCTGGTACGGGAATGACTGCTATCGCTGGTAGCCAGTTTGGCGCCATGCGGTTCCTTTGTTCAGCAGTACTGCCTTCCATTACTACGTGCTCTGTTCAGCTGCGCCGTGTGACTAATGGCGCGAATCAATCAATCAAAGGATTCAAGTCGCCTACGCACACTTGGTGCTTTTTCGACCGGTTAATGTCCGAGGGTCGGGCTTTTTAATTGGTCGGGGCTGTGAGGATGGCGCCATCACAGTTCGGTGTTTATGTGCGATGCCGCACTTTTTATTTATATCTGGCTGCGGCAAAGGAGGGAAGGACCCGGAAAAGAGGCACCAAGCGACACGAGAAGAGACTCGCGGTATGTCGTGTTCTCGCCCATCGCCAAGACCAGACTTTTGGCCAAATTTTGTCCAGTTTTACTAGTGGACAGCCCTATTCCAATGATGTGTAAATCACCTGTGTAATTATCCAGATGTGATTAGTTTTATAATTTTGAATATATTAGAAAGTTGGAATTTTGTGTACTAAACGTACTTGTGTATTTGCCTAAAGAGTATCAATCAGCTGGGTGTTAGCCATCCCACAAACGTTATTAGCACGCAGAGTTTTTGTTGGTTGTTAATTTTGACGGAGGAACCAAAGGATCGGAAATGTTATCGGCCGTGGTCTTCGAAGGCCAGATGAAGACTCTCATGGTTATGGGAAAAGTGGGGGTTTCCTCTCCTCAACCCCCGCACATCCGCCTCGATATCAGGGTTTTAGTGGGAAATCTTTTATCAACACTGGCTTGTTGACATCAGGATCCCACCCAGGTGTTTGCTAGTATGTTTTCCCTAGCACCTGTTTTATGCCCTTTGCTTACGTTTGTCTCTGCGGGTAGGTGTGAGGAGAGGGAGCTTTGGAGCAGCAGATAGAGCTTCATGGACTGCTCCATGGGGTCACCTTTGATTTGTGGAGTAGCGAGTAGAGCTATAAGATATAGGTGTTAGTAGTGTTATGATGAGAAATTTTTCTATTACTACCATGCAGGGGAGATAATAAGGAAGAGAATGGTGTGTTGGTCTTACCTTTGAATTTGGGTGAATTTTGTGTTGTGCTTTTGGAATTGCCGTTCGGCCGCCTTTATGCCATAGTCCATTTTTATGTGTGATTTGTGTTACGCTTTTATTCGTATTTTCCTGTTTTTGTCGATTTCCTACTTACCTTAGGGTTTTTTGTTTAGTGGACTTGCACTTTGGCTAGCAGTTGCTTTTGGTCCAGGGTTTATGAGCAATTGCTATAGTCCTAAATGACATTTTGTTATTGTTTATTTGTTTTGTTTTTATGGACTTGCCATACGGCTGGCCCTGCGCCATAGTCCATTTGTGTGTGTGATTTGTGCTGCGTTGGGACTTGCCATATGGCCGGCCCTGTGCCATAGTCCATTTTGGTGTGTAATTTGTGTTATATTTTATTGAATGTTAATTGTAGACTTTTTAGTTTTATATTTTCGTGTATTTGTCTATTTTTTTCAGGCATTGCAGGATACTTGTGTATGTAGTCTCCAGGTTTATATTCTTGTCCTTGTCTAGTATGTCAGGATATGCGGAAGGCGATCCGATTCGTCTTTGATATTCTCTGAGGTTGTTCCTTTGTATTTGGTATCTGTTGCAGGTGTTGAACACATGTTCTAGTGTTTCTGGGACTGGCAGTGTGGGCAGTTGATGGTCTGGTTTTGTTGGTCCTTGATGTGTTTTCCGTAGCTGTTTTTCAGCATAGTTTTGCAAGTTTTTAGCCTGTTAATAATCTTCAGTTCGTTGTTTTGCAGTCTTTTTGGGGTTTTGATACCCCGGATGGCTAACCTTTGCAGTTGGTAAAGATGTCTGCCTTTGGTGGTGGTGTCCCAGTGTTGTTGCCATTTCTGGTTGATTTTGTGACGGACTTGGATGTAGAGTTCTTCAACACTGTAGGCCATGGGCAGTATTTCGTTGTTTCGTAGGTTCTATTTTGCGGCAAGGTCTGCTTTGTCGTTCCCGATGAGGTTGATATGTGAAGGTACCCATAGGAATTCCACTTGGTGTTGATTGTCTTCTAGTTCGCGTATTATTCGCATTGTTTCTTGGAGCATATTCCCTCTGCTTCTTGAAGTTCCAGTTTCTATTGATTGCAGGACACTCAGTGAGTCTGTTATGATGACATGCTTTTTTGGTGTTTGTGTTTTTAACCATTGTAGTGCCTCCTTGATAGCCCAAAATTCCGCCGTGCAAATGGAGCATCCGTCCGGTAGTCTCGTGCCGAGTTGGATTTGCTGTTCGGGTATCACAATAGCTGTGGCCGTTCTACTGAGTTCTTCTGACTTTGGTTTTAACCGTCTGTGTAGATTTTAGTGTAGTCTGTATAGTTCTCCTCGAGGATTCGGTGGATTCCGGTGAGAATTTTCCAGGGGTTGTGTTGTTTGTGTCCGAATTCTCGCACTGTATAGTTGATTATGGGTGTATTGTTTCGCCAGGGTGTGGGGTATGCAGATTTTGTATTGTTCTGCCTGTAGCTCAGATAGTTGCATCTCCTCTCGAAGTTCATGTACCTTCTTACCTGCAGGGAGGTTGGGTACGAGTTGTCTGCTGAACACTCTGGCACAGGTTGTTATAGCTGCTTTAGTTGGGTTAGTGTCCGCATGGATAGAGTTTCTAATAGCATATCGTAGAATATGTTCTTCTCGTCTGATGTTCAGGGGTAACTCACCTGTTTAGGATTTGTAGTTCTTCATTGGATGTGTTTGGCAGTGTTCCTGTGCAGATCCTGAGTGCTTGGTATTGTATTCCGTCTAGTTTCTGTAGGAGGGCGCTCTTTGCAGATGCGTATATCTGGCAGCCGTAGTCTATTTTAGCTCTGATTAACGCTTTGTATAGCATGAGTAGTATATGTTGATCCGCGCCCCATGTGGTTCCTTTGATGTGTTTTAGGAGACTGATGTCGTGTTGGCATTTATTGGCTAGTCCTAGTATGTGTGGTTTCCAGGAAAGATGTTCATCTAGTAGCATCCCTAGGAAGTACGTCTGCGTAACAAATTTTATGGGGGTTCCTTGCAGATAGAGCTTTGGGTACTTTGGTTTAAGTCTGGAGTGTCGTGAGAAAAGCATTCCTACTGTTTTAGCAGTGGAGATTTTGAAGTCCCAGTTGTCTGCCCAGCCGAGATGGAGTCGAGGTTATTCTGTAGATGGTTGAGGTAGGCTTGGTTGTTTGGGTTGCCTGCTTTCCATATACCGCTGTCATCTGCAAATTGGGATAGGTGTGTTGATTGACGATGTAGTCGCCAAGGTTGTTGACCATAATGTTGAATAATGTTGGGCTTATTACACTTCCTTGAGGCGTTCCGTTGTCTAGCGTATAGGTGTTGGAGGTTTTGTCCCCTATTCTTGTCCTGATTTGTCGTCCTGTTAGGAAGTTTCTTATCCATTTGTGCATCCTTCCATTGATTCCATATTGATTTAATTTAGAGATAAGCCCTTTTGTCCATACGAGGTCGAATGCTTTCTCCAAGTCGAGAAAGATTGCTATTAGGTGTCGGTGACTTCTTCGTTTAGCATTGAAGGCTTGTTTGATGTCCGTTTCCAGTCGTATAAGTTGATCTATGGTGGAGCGCCGATTTCTGAAGCCACTCTGGTTTTCGGTGAGTAGTTGGTTTGCGTCGAGGTGATGCTTAATTCTGTTGTTTATCATAGTTTCCATCAGTTTACAAAGGGTGTTTGTGAGCGATATGGGTCGATATGAGGCTACATTTTTGGGATCTTTGCCGGGCTTTGGGATTGCGATTACTATTGCTTGCTTCCACGACGCTGGTATTTCTCCCGTTTGTCATATGAGATTGATCATGTCCAGTATGATTGCTTGTATATTCCTTGGTATGTGTTTGTATATGACGTATCCAATGTTGTCCTTTCCTGCCGCTGTAGGTTGTTTGTTATGTAGTGCTGTCCTCCATTCCTGTATTGTGAAGTAGTCATTCAGAGGGGAGTCGTTGCTCTCTTGTTCTGTGTGCTGGTCCTGAAAAATGTGGGGGAAGTTTTCTTCTATAATTTGTCTCTTGGTCATGAATGTTTGTGTATGGTTGTTATTGCTGCTGGAATTCATGAAGTGTTGTGCTAGTCGTTCTGCTCTTTCTAACTTGGTTTGTGTTCCAGATATTTTGGGTATTGCTGCAGGGGCTTTTCCTCTTATAGCCTTGATTTTTGCCCATACTTCTTTTGGTTTGTTTCGGTGTGTTAGTGTGGAGCAGTAGTCTTGCCATGAGCTTCTTTTGGCTTCTTTTATGATGTTTCATACATTAGCTTCCTGTTGTTTGTAGTTGAGAAAGTCTGCGGCTTGTTTAGTGTGTTTGAAGCGGTTTAGGGCTTTCCTTTTTGCCTTAATGGCCTGTTTGCAGTCATCCGTCCACCATGGGGTTCTGCTTTTTGTTACTGTTCCGCTTGTTTTAGGTATGGATTCTTGTGCTGCTGCGTTAATTACTTGAATGATGTTGTTGTAATACTTGTTGGTGTCGTTGCTGTATACATCTTGTAGGTGTACTCGGTTCAAAATCGCCTGAAATATTTGCCAGTCCGCTTTTTGTATTTTCCATTTTTGTGTGGTCCGTTGTTATTCCTTTGGGTTCTTTAGATGGATGGTAATACTTAGCGGGAAGTGATCACTTCCCAGTGTACTTTGTTGAAGAACTTCCCAGTCTGCGATTTGCGCTATAGTTGGTGTGGCAAGTGGCAAGTCTAAGGTTGTAAAGTTCCCGGTGTTAGGGTCTATTCTAGTTGGAGTACCGGTGTTTAGGATTATTAGCTGGTTGTCTCTGGCGTATTTCTATATCCTTCTACCTCTGGTGTCTGTGTTGCGTCCTCCCCATTGTATATTGTGGGTATTAAAGTCTCCACATATTATGCTGTTTTTGGTTTTGTCCCGGAGTATTTGTGCTAAGGCGTAGGTGGGGTTTACAGCATGGGCGGGGGGGGGGATGGGGGTGTATAGATTGTAGATGGATATTGTTTGGTCTCCTGTTTTGATGATGATTCCTTGATGTTCTATTTTATTATCCAGCGAGTTCACTGTGGTGTGCAGTTCTGCTACTTCCGCAATTGTATTGTGTATGTAAAATGCTAGTCCTCCCCCTCTGTTTCCATTGTCTCTGGGTTTGTGGTAGGTTGTGTCGTATTCTTTAATTCTGGGTAGTTGTGTGTGGTTCGGGATGAGCAGTGTTTCTTGGAGAGATATATCCGGTTTAGCTTTGGCTGTGTGTATCGCTGATATGAGTTCGCCATGATTTGCTAGGAGCCGTCTGCAGTTCCATTGCCAAATGACTAGTGTGGAGTTAGGACTTGTATTGGTAGGTGTTGTCGTAGGTTCGTTGTCCATATTGGGTGGGCTATGGTGTTTATGGTTTGGTTGCTTGCTGTAGGCGTGAAGTCCCTGTTAAAAGTTCATGCTGAGTATGTTTTTCAGTACTTTGTATAGCATATTGAAGGCATGTTCTCTTTTGATTTGATTATTCAATGTAGTTTGTTTAATTGTTTTGATTATTTCCTGTAGTTGCGTGGTTAAAGTTACTGGATCCATGTAGTTCTTAGAAAAGGTACAGTTGTCCTTTATTGTGTCGCATTGTTGATAGGTGCGGTCAGGGGTCCTATTTCCCCTATGATGCTGTCTGTTGGTAGTTGAAGGCTGATGTTCTTTTTGGGTATTAGTAAAGTTGGGTACCGCTCGAGTATGTCTTGTATCTTTAGGTTGAGTTCTCTTTTGGGGATCTGTGTTTCTGGGTTCTCTTGATGGTCTAGCTGTTGTTGGTGTGGTTCCTTGTTGGGTCGCTTGGGTTACTCCGTGTAGTTGTGGTCCAGGTGGTTTCTGGGTTGGATATATGTGTTGTTGTTCCGTTTTTTGCTTGTCGATAGGGAATATGTTTAGTGCCCATAAGTCGTATAATTTCTTTTTCCCTGATTGCATATGGGCAATGTGGTGAGAATGGCGGATGTGGTCCATGGCAGTTAGAACATTTGTATGTGTGGTGTTTACAGTACCCTGTGTGTTTTCCACCACAAGTTCTGCATCTGGTATGATTTCTGCATAGTTTGGTGAAGTGGCACCAGCGCTGACAGTTGTTGCAGTATCTGGGTTTGTTGTTATATTGGTATATTGGATGTGTGTTTCCTGCTGGTCCTAATTTGATGGACTTTGGTGGTGGGGCAGTGAACTCTAATAGTACTGTTGGCATCTGTTTTCCAGTTTGGTTTCTTAATTTTGTGATTTTGTTTATTTCTATGTTGCTATATTTTATATCCTTTTCTATGTCTGCTGTGGTTTTTCGTAGATGTGTTTGTGGAAATTTTAGTATGGCTTTGAATCCCGTGGTTGGTGCTGCTCTCTCCTTCTTGTTGTTTTGCGCCCCTGTTAGTGATCTAGTGCTATGTGAGATTGTAGGCATCTTATAGTTGAATGATTTGTAGGTTGCTCTATGTCGTCTGACAATAACTTTGATGCCTGCTATGTGCGTGATTTCAAGGTACTTAGCTACTTGGTTGGTTATGTTGCACCATATGATTATGTAGTTACTCCGCGGTCTTACTATTCTGAACATTCCTTGGTGGTGTTGCATTAGTGTTGTCGCCAATGTTTTGGTGCTTATGCGTAAAAAATTTTCGGTGTGACTACTGAGGAATATTGTCAGGTGTGGTGGGTGGTATTCATATTTTGTAGTTTTTGAGCTTGGTCTCTGGGGTTGGTATTCTTTGTTACTCCTGTTGGCTGTGTTGTCTATGTTGGTCTTGGTGTTGATTTTTTGTTGGCGGCATTATTTGTGGTATTGTTGCTAGCATTGGTGTTCCTAGCGTTAACGTGGAGGTTGTTGGTTGAGTTCTTTTGGAGTGTGGCTTGTATCTTTTCACTGGTCTTGTATGCTGCAGTGAGCATTGTGGGCTCTTCTGACTGCTTTGTTTTTTTATTTTTTTATTTTAGGTAGTCCTTTTATTGGGTGTTTGCCTTTTGGAGTTATGGCTTGGTCTTCATATTCCTGTGTCGTATAGATGCAGTATTTTGTTACGTTGTGCAGTTCCCGGTCGACGTCCTGTAGTTCTCTGTTTGCGTTTTGTAGTTCAATTTCTTTCATTTCTTGTGGTGTTATGTGCATAGAAGGTCCTGCTTGTTGACTGTTGAGGATGGTGTTTTCCTTGTTATTGTTGTTGCTGTTGTTGTCTGTTTTTTGTATCCGTTTCAGGAGTTAGCACTGTTCTGTTGATGTTGTCCATGTTGTCAATGTTGTTGTTGTTGTTGTTGACTGTTCTTTTACTGGTCCCTGTAGGTGTTGAATCTCTGTTTATGTTGTTTGTCTCTCTCTTGTTGTTGTCACTCATTGTTATTATTGGGGTTGTTATTTTTGTTATGTTGGTGTTAGGATTTATTGTTGTCAGTGGTGTAGTCTTTTCTTTCTCCTCGCTGGTTCTTTCCAATTTATATGTAATTACAGGTGTGTTTATTACACTGCGCTTTGCATTCTCTGTTGTTGGTGTTGTGATGGTTGTTGTTGTTGTTATTGTGTTGTTGTGTGTGTTCTCTGGTATCAGTGTTGCTGTTGGTTCGACGTCATTGTTGGGGCATCCTGTATTTTCCATTTCCATTGTGGCTATTGCTGTGTTTATTACCATGCAGCTTGTGATTTCTGTTGTTGTTGTTGTTATTGTGTTGTTGCCTGTGTTTTCCGGAGTCTGTGTCGCTGTTGTTGGATTGTCCTCATTGTTATAGCTCCCAGTTGCTTCGATTTCCGATTGTACTTGTATTTGCAATGGTTTTCGACTTCTTTTAATTGTGATGGTTTTCAATGCTTCTTCTACGGATGTAATGGGCGTATTTGTGAGTTTAGTGTATTGCCTAGTGTATCTTCTTGTTGTGACATCAAGGATTGTTTTGGTGACCTCTTTTGTTGTTGTCGATGAACGAAGTGTTCCTATGTAGGTGGCGCTGGGGTGTTCTTGGGTCATTACAGTTGTACTGCCTTGAGTATTTGTTTGTTGTTCTTCTATCTGGGTGGTCATTCGCATCTTTCTTGCAAGGTTACAATGCTTTTTTTGAGTCCAATCTGTTCTTTTGGATTAGTTTAATTTTGTTGTTGGATCCTTGTACCATTTTGAATTACTTTACCTGTTCCGCTTATAGTATTACGTAATGCGGTATATATATATATGTGGTGTATGGGGTGTTCAGGGAGGGGTAGTACATCTGGCGGGGTAGCAGTCGTACTCCCATGGGGTAGCTAGTCCACCTTTGGTCCCCACCTGTCACTCAACTCTCACCTGTGGCTCCCAGTAGCTGTAGCATGCGCAGCGGCCACATCACGGGCAACGGCTTCGACTGGCCGGCTAAACCAGGTTGAGGGTAGCGGTCGGGTCTCAAACCCTCGGTGATCTAGGTTTGTCTCCCTAAGCATGTGAAGACTGGACCCGGTGGACTGCGCGGTGGAACTACCAGCTGGTCAACGGGCAGAAAGGCGGTTACAGCCATCATTGACTATTCTGCGTTGCACCAAACTGAAGTTACTGGTTCCGAAACGTGCGAATTTCGCGAATTTTGCCTGCCGGGACAGTGTTACGCTCAGGTGACAACCGGTGAAAAGAGCTACATATACCATGTTTGCGACTCTACATTACATCCCTTCTTTAATTACAGAACAGTCGTAGATGCAAAAGTAAGTGTTTACTTACCATTAACTCGATTCAACTTTAGGAATCCTGTTCCATGGAAGAATTAGACATTGTCTTCTTCACTACACATACATCCTATACAAGCGACACTCAGTTTGAAAACATGTAAACTATGCGGCACACAGGTCAACGGCGAGATATGACTGATTCAAAAGGTTATACTTAACATCCATGCATTGTCACCGTTTCAAGACTAGACTATTTGTACCCCGGCTAAAATAGGTATTAACATGATCGCATCATGTTAGAAACCATTTGAAATGTGTTAAATTAATGAGAGTATACATTAAAGTATGATTGCACTACATCAAATTAAAATTTCCAGAAATACGTTAGATA
>JAECUM010058794.1:0-29594 GCA_016617855.1 Megalonaias nervosa | reverse complement strand
TGTGTGTGTGTGTGTGTGTGTGTAAAGGTTTAAGTAATTTTAATTTTGCACTTGAAAATGTTTGTAATTAAAATTTAATTTGTGTCAAAATATTAAGTTTAACATTTTTTATTAAACATTTTAATCTGGAATGGGTGGACTTGTTTAGGTCATAGGTCTATCTACTTTGTTCAAACATGAGTATTTTGCCAATCATTGAGAGTAGTCAGACTAATATTTATGTTAGTATGGATAACATTTCTCAAAACTAATTACATAATTAAATACTAGTAGCACTAGGATTTCAATTGGTGTAATTGCTATTATGTTCAACAGTTTGTTATCATTAGCATTTACGTGCTTATATAATACATATTACAGATAAAACAAATATTGCGTGATTATCCAAGTTTATATGTGCAACTTGTGACATAAATTCAACAGGGGAATTTTCATAAAACGAAAAGCAGAGAGCAGATAAACATCATGTTTGTAATTACCTATTCTCAAAATAGTAGTCTGTGTCGCACTTTAGACGCTTCATAGGCAAAGTTCGCTATTTAACATGTTACGTTCTTATTTGTACATGTTAACATTTCAATTTGCTTGCGCAAGGGTGGTCTGTTCCAAAAGTACATTCAGAAATGGTTTATGCTCAAGCTAATATACACCAGGCATACTTACGAAAAACGGATTTTATCTTAATCATTATGGGTGACACAATAGCATACAACATATTTAACTTTTATCGATTCTATTCCTTCTCGAAGTTCCAATTCTTAGATTATAAGAAGACATGTTGAGTGTTGGCAAAGCTAATTGATGCCTATGGTTACAAAAATATTTCACAAGAGTATTTCAAGCCGATATCTATTTTATTTGTTAGACCGTTTATTAGAATTTTACAATTTGTTATTATAGTCTAGAACACCATCTATGAACCTTTGTTTAAACACTAGAATAAAGTTGGAGCAATTTTTCAGAATCAGGAAACACCCACACATCATTATAACCTAATGTGTTTAAAGTTTCCTTTAGGAGCGTAACCCAATTTATACGACTATAAGATTTATTTTCAACCGATAAATGCCTATAAGCTCTGCGCAGTTATTATTATTGCAGTATACTATTAGCAGCAATTTAAGTCTATACCAATCATTCACGAATTTAACCAGCCTGAAGTATTTTCGTTGTATTCTTCCAAGTTCCCATATACATCGACATCAGAAGACACTTTTTGTACATAAAGCAAATATGTTAAAAACTTTCGTTGTACACGTACAATGGCGTCGGTTTGGAGAAGAAAAACCTATAGTGGATGCGTCATTTAACATTGGAACAACAAATATATCAAAAACGTTTCAAACATTAACTATAACTTCAGTAACATATATTCATCTTACACATACGCATATTCACTGCATTTAGCGCTTTATAACCCAATGTTTGTTTAGCTTTATAGAGCTTTCCAGTCCTCAAGAAAATAAAATCAAGGTAATTAAAATTCCACCAGTTCAATGTAACTCCCTCTATAATACCATACTTCGTTTATAGTCCGTTGACACATTCAAACCTGAGCTGACTTATTCTGCATGTACAATGGAGGCGTGAAATACCGTCGAAGAATTCACAATTAGTATCTTAGTTTTAATTCCTACGTTCTACCAATTTATCCATGTTTAATAAACCTTGTGCAATATGAGAAAATGTTTATGCTGCTATAAAATGTATAAGGTATGCTTGGGGCTTTCTCAGTACTGTCATGAAGATTTGTACCTGTCCAATTAAGGACGATAATGCCATTGAGCTAGATGAAAAATAATGGATCTATTATTATATTATTCGCTTTCTCTGAACAGATATATATATATATATATATATATATATATATATATATATATATATATATATATATATATATATATATATATATATATATATATATATATATATATATATATATATATACATTTTTTGTTTCTTCTGTAACTCCTGTAACATAATATTTTCTATATTTTATAATTTCTATTCATGGCTGTAATGTGTATTGAAGATATTTCGTTTTGCGTCAGTGACTTAAATATGTTAAGATCATAATATTGCAATTAGTCTATAAATAGGTGTTTACGTATGTGTAGACAACTATTAATGTTCTTAAGAAAAAGACTTAAATGACGCTTGTGGCTTAATTTCCCAGTAGCTGATGGGGTTTCGACGTTTCTAGTAATTCTGTAGATTTCCATTGACTGGGCGTAAGCTAAAGCGACACATCCCATTTATTCAGGACTTCCATTGACTTTTATAGGGACTAGTTTGGATTCAATTCATAATACTATAAGTTCTCCATACATTTTCTTTTATAGCTTTGAAAATTAAATTGTTTGTTAAGTTTTACAATACCTGTTGGTTTTGCTTTTTTAATGTTGCTTAGTTCGTGACGATGTACATATAATGTTGCAAAAATATTAATTACTCAATAACACATTTTAATGGTTCCTTCACCAATGTTGACATGTCGTCTACCTCAAAGTTCCCAAATTCCATTGCTTTATTTCCCGTTGTTTCCTTCTAGAAGATACAAGTTACAGTAATACATTGAAAGGACACTGTATGACTGATTCGGTACTGACACAAATCTTACCAATCACAATAATCATTAATTACAACCACTACAGATGAAGGACAACAATATCCCACGCTTGCTGTGCCCTGAGACTAGAATCCACGCAGGACTGATATCTCAGTTAAGCCTTAAATGCGAACGCCTTCAATCACGTGACAACATAAGGCCTCAATGATTGGTCTATGCTGCTAATATCTTTTGATTCAGAATTGTTTTCTATATGACATGCCGATGAACTTGAATTTTGTTAAATCTTTAACCGACTCGAAACAGTTCAGAACCATTTTGCAAATAATGTTTTTCTTAGGCTCAAATTCCATGCGAATATATTGTTGCATTAAATGATCATGGTTGGGTATTTTTCGATGTATACATTTTCCTAATCACACATAAAGTAAATAAAGTCCGAAGGACTTTACGTTAACTTTGTGAGTGATTAGGGAAAATATTTACACATCGATAAACACCTAACCATGATCATTTAATCCGTATAATTCCTATTTACTTCCTTTCTAACATCAGATCAGCAGATTTAATCATTAAAACATTCACTTTTATGTACATCGAAATTTTCTTTCATTAGTTTCTTAACTGCGATTGAATACATAGTCCGATCATCGATAGCCAAGATTCGTCGATCCTTTATAGTGATACGGGGTAGAATGTCACATCGGGTCATTCCAGTGATGTATTGTTATGATCATTATTTTAACATATAAAAATGGTTGTTGCGGTTAAACCAGGAATGTTCTATCTTTTCAAAAATTACTTTTGCGCGTATTGTTATACCAACTTCGTTGTTACTTTCTACGCATCTCAATCTTTCAAAAACAAAGTTGTTTCCATTTTCAGTGAGATCCCTTGGTTGACATATGACCCTGACCTTTAATAACCGCTAGTGTAACATGTTGTCAAGGTGAAATGTAATAATCTTGGAAGATTGGCTTCCAAAGCCTGCCATCAACATTCTCCGGCAAAAGGGGTGAGTCTTGGAGTGCAAGAAGGTCTGTAAAATTATATTGTTTTAACTTCCTATGGTCTATTTTAATCTGTCGATTGTAAGTTTTGATCGGAAACTACAGTAGTGGGTGGGTGGGGGCTTTCTTTTATTATTAGGGTGTAAGGCGTTGATATAGACAAAACTTCACATCTAATGGCCTGGAAATAGAGAACCAAAAGTATTCGGCAGAATTTATTGATGTTGAAAAATTTCCAGATCCTTTTTAACGTGACCGTTAACATTCAATCAAAACGTAGAAAACGCAGTCAGTTCATTAAAATTGGAATTATTTCACTTAGCTCTTTTCATATTGTAGCGAGAAAACTCGGCATCAATAGATCTCTCAAGTGAGCTAAGTCAGTTTCCGAAAAGTCCCATCGGCCTGGTTGGATGGAATAAAATAAATATGAAACAGTGCAGTACGGTGCCAATCTAAAATGGCCAGTGGGAGCATTATCGAAAGCAATCAAGTAAGAGGTACTTTTCTCAGATTAATTTACGTCGGAACACCTCTGCTTTCTATAAACATTCTTACTGATTGTTCCATTTGATCATAATGTTAGAAATGCCTAGTGATCCGCATTTCTTTGCAGCAAGACGGTATGAGAGATTCTTTGACAAAGACTGTTTTCCGAACTTACTTGGAAACATAGGCAACATGGAACTCAAGCCAGCTTCACGTATTACTATGGATCCGGTATACATTGAAAAACTATCATTCTTCTATGTCAGCTGCATTTCATAGATAGGTAGATAGATAGCTGATATAATAACTTTTCAGCCCTTTTTTATCACTGACATTTCAAAGTGCATTAATGTTAATATACGTGAGATTTAAAACAAAAATGCTCAACATCGGAATAATTCATAAAATATAAATTTTACAACATAAATGGTAGATGATTCAAAGCCCTCGAATTGTGATTAGAGAGTTGTCACTCTGGAAACGTATCTCCGTTTTACGCTTGATGTTCTGCTGTGGTGAAACATTTTTTGTTTTATTTTCTTTATCTTTTTGTGTAGGAAATCGTTCAGATCTAAACGACAGGGGTAGCACTTATTTGTATGTAGACTACCTAATCTATCTGTGTAAGTCTATTGAAAACAACGCTAACAGCATTATTTCAAGTTGCGCTTTGCAGTTTGTCATTGACTCTGGTTCATATTTACATTATCAGCAATATATGTTGAAATAATAACGCCAGAAAAAATAGTGATTAATACTAATACGACTCGGTTAGGTTTGCATCATAAGGGAAATTCAGACACTTGTCATATTCTGATGGAAGTGACTGATGGAGAATTTCCACCTTGGTATAAACCAATTGATCTATATCACAAATTCATGCCTGCTTAATAGAGATAATGTTTATCGTGTTCTTTTCTTTACGTTTCAGCTTCTCGTCAAAATACCGTAGAGCCCATGATAAAAGCACCGCTGTTTGTTCATATTTAAATATACATTATCAACTTAAAAAAAAACAAAACAAATAAGGTGACTATATATGTAAATTAATTGTATAATGAATTGTGTCAGTTAATAATTGCAGAAGGAAATTAAATATGTGAAAATCACTTGGATTCAGTATATGACTATATGAATCATATTATTGATTCTAAAATTTGTCTTGTCTTGTCCTGGGTCACATGGTTTTGACGCACTTAAACACTTTCTATCACCTTAACACCTTGGTCTGTTCCTATTTAACCCTGTTCGAGCTTTAGATTTCATTAATGAGCCTGATTTTAAGAATTTGTTTAAGATCTTAGTATCATTAACTTGTTTGTGTTCTTAGACATGTCAGTGATACAATATAGTTGTAAGACGGCTGGCACGAACAAAAATACAACAGAAAAACATATTCTTTTAAAGAGGGTACCAATTTTTTAATTTTACTAAACTTTTCATGATTTTTCCAAATTTAATTCTGTTAGAAACTATGATGAAATCTCTTCCGAAACCAAACTTTCTACCAGTATACGACACGTGTTAGGAATGTTAATAAAAATTTCTTTGTGGTACTTTTCTCTTATAGTAATGAGTTTTACATGAGCCATAGATCATATCCTGCGATATAACTGAATTGCGTCTGACATTAAAAAACAGTGTAACGAATCAAGAATATTCATTGAAAGCGCCTCAAAACGTTTAAAACAATGCAACAAATGCTGTGTTGAGGGATGGTCTGGATGAACGTATACCACGTAGAGTATAAGAAATATTATACACATGCTTAACTAAATTAACTACTTTTTTAAATATAATGAGAAGTATCACTATGATATGACCTTATGTCTGAAAAAAAGAGTAAGTCCTTAAGAGCATCAAAACCGAGAACTAGAGGATAGATGACTTTTACATGTTTATCGAAAGTTTGCTAATAAGTTAAGAATCACAGATTTCTCAAGGCGAGGACTAATTTCAAACTATCAAACACTACTGTTGCTTCAGAATAAAAAAAAATTAATCCTTAAGTAGAAGGTCAAAGCAAATGGTAATCACACCAAATCTTACGTACATATACATTATATATGGGCATCAGGCATGATTTAAATGATACTAACTCGTAGGACGCATCGTAATGCAATTTTGTTTACCCTGGACATACACTGTACTCAGATAAATGAAAAGTCGATGTTGTCAGACAAGCTGATTAACATGAGTGTTTATTCTCCATGTGCGATCTATGCCATTGCGGAGATTAGTGTATTGCCCTCATAGCGACTAGACACGCAGTAGTTAGAGGCCAGGGGACCAGACGAAACGGACCTTTCAGTGACCTATTATTTTGTTTGTTGGGCGTTTTAGCGGCTGACCGCAGCAGCAAAGGAGTGTGGGTGCCTTTTAAATTATATGTATTAAAATTGTTACTTTACAGGATTCATTCTACAATTAATTTCTATATACAGTCACTATATTTCTTTTCAGAGCTGAACATTGCAGTGTTGCAAAATGGTAATAAATCAGATGCTAGTATAGTGTATGTTTTCAGATAAACTTTGTATGTAATGTTCGTAATTGACTATTAGCTATTTTTCTTGCATAGGGTCTTGCACATTTCAGATAATTACTATGATTAAGTTAAAACATGTCGTGTAATAACTGATGTCATCGTAACATAAGACGGGTAATATTTGAAGGCAAAGTAAAGCAAGCTTATTAATAAATGATGCAAAGTAAACCAAGTGGGGTAATAATTGATGACAAAGTAAAACAAGTAGGGAAATAATTATTGACAAAGTTTAACAAGCGGATAATTATTGATGGAGAATTTAAACAAGTTGGGTAATAATTATCGGCGCAGTAAAACAATTGTGGATATAACTGATAGCAAAATAACACAAGTAAGGTGATAATTATTAATGAAATAAAACAAGTCGAGTAATAATTGATGGCAAAGTCAAACAAGTGGGATAGAATAGTCTGAGACATTTTGTACAGTTTAACTGATAAATTTCATGCACTGATAAGGAATAAAACTCTTACGTATTACATATAACCCTATACGTTTTAGCCTACAGTGCACCCAAAAAACCAAGAGTCTAGGCGCAAAGGGAATAATATGCTTTACTACAATTTATGAATCTACCTGATGTTAACAGTGGACACAAGCAATAGACTTAGCTATGGCGAGGGGTATATAAACACCGATGATTCAAATAAATATTTACACTAAATCAGATAAATAAACGACTGTGTACAGTTCTCATGAAAATAAAAGCGGCACCAGCAGTTCAAATAAACAAAGACATCGTCTCGTACTGTTTATGACCTGTACGTTTGACAAATATATTTGTCGCATACAATAATATAAATTAAATGAAACATATATCGGTAAACACCTGTTTTCCTTACGGATACAAGAAAACGAGGCATTTTGCAACCGAAAGAAAGGGTATTTTAAAGCAGAGAATATAGAACGGGCACGTGGAAATATTGCAAGTAGTTACAAGACGTTAAACATTCTTCCAACAAATATGTATGTACATGATGAATAGGGCTGTTATCCACTTTATTTAAATAGGTATTTGCGCATCATCCAGTACTGATTCAAACTGCAAAACACAAATGATTATAAACTTCAAGAGGTATTCCAATTAATGTTTACCGAATGAGATAGGAACAATTATGAGGACTAGGGTTATAATCTGCGAACTCTAATTTTGAACCCGGGTTTTGAGAAGTCGACTATTACATTAATTTAGTCAACACATTTTAATTTTTTTTAACCAAAGAAAAACAGACATGTTTCATTCTGTTTGACATTCAGCTGTTGCTTGAATGATTCATACGTCTATTAAGGTATAACATATTTGTTCGAAATCACGTCTTATCATAAAATAATTGCCACAGAAAGTCTTAAGAAAATCACGGGTTTCATCACACCCAGACTTGTAGACATGTAGGAAACAAACGACATGAAGGGCTCTCTGCCCTTTGTGTAAATATTATGGTCGAAGATGAGTATTATTTTTGGGGGAATCTGACTTTTACACGTGCTACAAATGAAGATTTAGCATCTGCAGAATACCTCTGTAAATAGGTGTATAAATCAAATAAACTCAGTGTATCTTTTCTCTCCCATCATGTCTAAGAGGATTCATGAGCACACAGGATTTAGTTTTCATTATTCATTCACGTATTTGTTAAATGATGCAACAGTGAAGTCGATATGAATTAAGTACTGTACTATAAGATTTTTTCAAATGTCAAATCAATAAAATTATGTTCTGTACGGATAATTTATGCAGTTTTGACGTCACTAAGTCGCATCAAGTCTGACATATTGGTGTAGCAGCTCGATCTCGTCTTGAAGTGTATTTTTGAAATATGAACACCATCGCAATTAACAAAGATTATGAACTATACAGCAAATAATACAGATAAATTTAGGTAAATAGCTGCACGTTTCTAAAGGCTGTCAGTTATATGAAAGTTACTCCGAGCCCCAAGCTCCTTCAGTGAGATAGCAATAAATGATGTGTGAGACAAATAAAAGATTATATAAAGATTAGCTGAAATACCGCTGAGAAGCAGCCTTTTTAATGTGAAATCAAGCTATATCCAAAATTAAATCCAAACCCTCTCACTTAACCTATATTTAACTCTACAATTACCTTGTCCAGGTTTCCGCTGACATATTGGAGTACCAGTGTATCTTGTTATGACGTTTATTTCTGAACTGTAAAGATTATTATGATAGACAGTGTTTATACAATGTGTTGTAAGCAATATAATTTAAATCATATAGATACACCAAGGACTAGTTTGACATGGCTTTCGAAAATACTTTTGACTGATGATATGATTGTGTCAAATGTTTAAACTGATGTAATAATGACATTCGATTAGCACACTAAAAGTATAAATTGGTCTTAATGATTCTAAAATTGGTAATTGTTTAACAAAATATATCACAGCTGTTACAAAATATATCATAACTGTTACATTGCGAAGGTCAAATATATATATATATATATATATATATATATATATATGTGTGTGTGTGTGTGTGTGTGTGTGTGTGTGTGTGTGTGTGTGTGTGTTTCTGTGTATGTGTGTCTGTGTGTGTGTGCATGCCTTATTTCTCTCACACTATTCTTCGTGGTAATAGAAACACAACAAATATATTCTGTTTTCTTTATCGGCTGTTTCACATCCATGCATAAAGTCACTTGGTTTATAAGCTGGAAAATTTCCATCAGCCAATGACCATTGGATAAATTATCCACGCCTTTATCTTTTATTCGCTTCATTATGATGTCATTATTTGAAGATATAAAGCTGGTCATGTGAATAGGAGACACACTCAACGACAGAGACAGCATATATCAACTTGCAAAGTACTCGCTGGCGTTGTTCTCAAGATTCTAGCCAAGGTCATTTTAAGCTGTCAACATTTAGGAAATTTACACAGCAGCGGAACATCAGGTGAAGAAGAAAGGGAAGCTACTAAACATTTATATCGTTTTTAGGTGAGCTAATGACGTTCTGTTCCAATATTAAAGTCGTAATACAATGCATTTACAGGTTGAAGTCTACTACTGAATGCAAATTATACCCAAAGACACAAGCTTTGTGAAGTTAGATTATTTTTAAAAAAAAATATGAAAAAGATTCCACAGAAAATGACGTTCTTTTTTTCTCTTTCTGTTTTCTTTTTGCTTCGTTATTCTTCAAACGAAGAATGATAAAATAGAAGATCTTAGACGAAATGAAGAATTAACGGGTCCTAATGTTGATACATCCCTCGGATTTAAATGGAGGGCACAACAAGTATCCTGCATCTTTGACCAGAATTTGACATCGCTTTCCTTGCTGATTTTCAATACGATTTTGAGGAATTGGAAGAACATTTTATGGATTCTTAGACCACAATTGTCTTAGTATCGTTTGTTTTGTGCTGATGATCCAGTGATTGTTTGTAGACAGTGGATGGTCTACATTCAATCTTTGATACGTTCCATGTATATAGTGTAAGATATAATAATTTTGGAAATATTAATTATACAAAGTTTATGATTTTTAGCAAAATAGTTAAAGACAGAAACATTCCATTTGAATACGTATATATTTTTCTACAGTTGTATGTATTTAGGTCTTATTTTTACTAACAGACGTTCAATTCGATCTGCTATAGAGCCTAATGCTGAAAACGGTGTCAATTCAACAAAAAATGCTTATTATCTGTCAGATACAATGAATGTAATGTTTGTGTGTATATATATATATATATATATATATATATATATATATATATATATATATATATATATATATATATATATATATATATATATATATCGTGTTTTCTATCCTGACTGAGTATTCAAAAGGTTTGGGATCACTTGCTATACCAATTCATTTTAGCCGTGGCCTCGGTCTTTATATGAAGTGTTCCACTATATCCTAACTGATTCGGTAGCCTGAAGATTCGCTGCATTTTTATATTCTTTCATATTTTTACCATTCGGTTGTTTTCTATGAATTCAGAGAAATTCATTCTCTGTAAATCCTCTGTTCAACATATTTCCTTCAATTTACGCAAGGTGCATCAAAAGATTTCTTTTATTCATCTTCATGGTCTTCATAGTAGTCGGCCTTTTAACTGTGGTAAAGCATCTCTAATTTGCTAGAACTAATCCATCTGTTCAGCCGAAGATATCCTCTGAAATAATTGACGCAAGCTTTACATGCCATTGTTCTTTCTTCAGTGAATCTTTGGAATCGTTTTAAACTCTTTGTATCCCACGTTTAACATCACTAGTGTCGAGGACGCCATATTTCTCATGTATGCTGTTCCCTGTGATATCAGAACTCAACAAGTATAGTCTTATGTTTCCTTTATTTTCCATTACATGTTGTTATTTATATCTATATTGTGCATTTGGATTGTAAGGTCATTTCGTATACATCATATTGCTGAGTACATTTTTCTTATGATTGTAGAATATATTTTGCGAGAATTATTACTTGTAGATTAAAATTTCTACTTGTATCTGAGTTATGGATATTGGTTGTCCCGTTATAAATTGTCAGATCTTTAAAATTCCTTTTTACCAGAGCAGATTAATGTTAACACTGGTACGGAAATATTAAGTCACAAACAATCGTCTGTGAAAGAGGAAATGTTAGTTTACCCGTCACATGCAATGACACTGGAGGTGGAAATTAGATATTATAAAGTATGCAATATGCAAAACCTTGGGCAAGTACACTTTCATACAAAAAGAGAAAGCTCTGAATAATTGGCATTATTTTTATTTTAGGTCTGAAGAATAATGAACAGGTTCCTTGCATTCATGGCTCTTGTTGCGATATATTGTATCCAATCACAAGGTTACATTAATGCAACGGAGCTTAGTTTCCATTCAGCACAGGATTCACCTTACGATTGTCCCTATCCACCTTCACCTCCAGTTCCATTGGTGTATACCGCTGGGCGTTCAATGTGTCGGACAAATGAATTTTGCGGGTATGGTCAACACACAACATATAGCTGGTGCTATACTGACTTCAGCAACAATTGGGATTATTGCTGCACTGGATCGTGCGATCATTATGGAGAGTCATACTTGTGGTGTTCAGCTGGAAGTACATGGCAATATTGTGGAAATTGTCTAACGAAAGATGTCCAAGGAAGACCATGTCTTGTAACATTTCCATGTGGCATGCATCTCAACGAAATCCCAGCAGGAGATAGATATTATTGGTGCTATGTTGATCTTGATGGAAACTGGGACTATTGTTGTGCACCGGATAGCAAATGCAGTAAGGGTACTCACGACTATTTTTGGTGCTATGTCGGTGGAACTAGCGACTACTGGAGGACATGTGTACCAGAAGAATAAAAACGACAAAATTCAATAACTGACAAAGAACCCTAAGACATACCAAAGCAAAGTATTTACACCGACCACGTGTGTGTGTGTGGAGGGGGGAGTTGGGTGTGTGTGATTAATTTCCTAGGTTGTCCCACTCCCACATGCTTATTTTGAATGCTTAGACTTTTAAGTTTGTCTTATCCACGTTAAATTAACAACCCTTTCTTGTTTTTGATTTCTTGATTTTATCCATAAAAGGAAGTGAAAGACAAATTCATTATGGTTTGCAAATAGTAGATTAATTAGAACAAACAAAGATGTATTTAAATTAAATCATTTTATTGATGAAATTTTGCAATAAAGCAAATTATTTTGTTTTCTATTTGCATTTAGTTAATTCATTTTTAGATACATTGTCATGTCTAGCCAAATAATTTTGAACTTTGCATTCGATTCAGCTTTGCTTTAAACTACCATTCACAAGACACTAAACGCAGTTGTCGCAATGATTTTCAACTGATTATTTTGGTCAACAAATAAACAAATGAATTATGAGCGGAAACTATGTGTTGATTTCACTGATTGAGAGGATACATGTACGACCAAAAATAATGTCTATGCCGTAAATATATTCCGTAAGTTGCATGACTTGATCTATTGCATAATAAAGCTGAATATAACCAATCTACCTTTTCTTACTCATTCGACAGAGCCATCTAGCTGTTCTGCTAATCTTACTTTTCTTATCTGTCTGGTCGTCTCAGTAACGTCATCTCAGTTATGGTGTCAACGCTCTAGGAACTACCTTTAAAAACAAGAAATCCTTCTTGTTTTCTGATGTGGCTGACGGAGTTGTTCTAAAATCAAACAACAAAACAACAACAACTGATATTTAACACAAACAACCCATCTAGGAAATAAAGGTCTATCCAACTTTTATAACTCACTTTATAAAACATTTTCACAGAGAGAGAGAGAGAGATTCAGACACGCGCCCGTACGAAGTCGATGTATTTGGCAGTGTGCTAGACACTATAGTTTGTTCCACACAACATGATAACTCTTTCTCCATCTGTAGGACTAACTCAGTAACTTTGTATGTCAGCGTCATGAAATGTAGCTAGCAGTACCTAATTGGTTTTAAATACTTCGTGTGAAACGAATAAAATAGTGTTAGCTACATTTAAAGACCCAAACCTGAAAACCTACTGAGCTAAATATCGAATACAATTTGTGATGTTGTTTGTAACGAATAATGACGGAAAACATTCTTCCCAGCACACAGACTTTACAAACTGTTGAAAAAGAAAGTTCCAAATTCGCTCAATAGCTAACGCAAAGACCGCAACAACAACAAATTTGCTTTACGTTCTTCAAACCTTTTCAAACACTACCGAACAGCGCTTGTTAAATAAAAAAATTAAAATAAATGAAAATTCCTGCACTTACTAATCATAGTAGTTAATTCATCAGTCCACTCTCAATTCCACAAGAAGGTTTCCAAATAGCGTATGATTGCACTAGTAATAGCAACACTGGTGCTATTACCACGAAAGAAATTATTAAATTCCAAGAATATCACAAATTAGAAATCTTCGTCACTACACACGCTGCTAGAACTCTACGGTAGTCTGTACCCATATTGTAACTCAATGTACCCTTACCAACCATAGAAACTTTTCCAAATTAGAACTGTTGAATGTTAAAAGTTATCCCGATAAAATATATTGATTATTTTTTCTTAATTTCATGTGACACCCATCGAATAAATGTGATAATACAGTAATAATATCACCTGTTTGTGTGTTTCTATTTTCTACTACTTATAACCTGTTTACCTGGAATCAACCGTTCGCCCCCTTGCTCTCATCGACATAAAGGTATGAATGCTTTGTATTGTATGTTTGAACAACAATAGCACAATGCTAGAGGCGCTCGATTCGTAATACGTGTTAGATTTTCATAAAGGATTACATAACCTGATGACGTTATTAAAGCATGAGAAGAAATAATAATACTTGAGGAATAATACCGTGTTTTGAAGCTGTTAACTAAATTGCAAAATTGCATTTTTATTTTAATTGAATTGAAATACATTTGGTGAAAAATATAATCAACATCGGTTTTTGTAGCAAGTCAAGGAAACCACATTCGCGAGGTTGCATTGGGTTTATCCCTGGGGGATCAATAATGTAACCCGTTGACTGGAATTTCGTAGTCCTGGTGAAATCTTCAAGAATGCTTCTCTTAATCTACGTGACCAAGTGACATATTACATGTGAGATCACTAAATTCATATCTTTATTATTCAAGAGGCATTGAGGTATTAGACGTAAGGACATTGTTGATCCTTTACCGAATCGGAAATCGTAACGATGATTATGACGTGGATGGGAGCAAGAAGATGACAAATAAGTGCTTTAATTACCGTAACTGCTCCTACAGAAGTTCCTACTGCTACCACCACTTCCACTGATATTGCAACTAGAAATATTCTTATTCTTATTATTATTATTATTATTATTATTATTATTATTATTATTATTATTATTATTGCTATTACAATAACAACTACTACTACTACTACTACTACTACTACTACTACTACTAATAATAATAATAATAATAATAATAATAATAATAATAATGATAATAAACTGATAATAATGGCAACATCATGATGTGTGCAACTGCATTTTACCGTCACTTTTGGCCGCTTATTAACTTAATCATACAGATTTGAAAGCGTCTTCCCTGTCCCAAAGACAGACTAAAATAGCATAGCAGGGTTTTCCTATACGAGTATAGAACCCTAATCCATTTGATTATGTGTGAGGCGCTCTATCATTTAGACCGCATCAGCTATCTTCATGCTGATGTTATAATAAGGATTGACCGTAACAAACTTTCCAGGTCATAATACTTTTATTTCTCTCCATAGGTCATTCTCTTACTACAACAACATATATAATGCCATAATGTTATAATTATCAGTTGTGATATACACCCCTTTGATTGAAGATGGTGATGCTCTTTCTAGATGACCGCTTATCGAAAATGGTAATTCTCTCTTTGAACGCATTATGGATTGAACATGGTATTACTATTGGTATTACTATATCTGAACGCGTGATTGATTGGAAATGGTTATCTTTTATTTCAGTGCATCATTGATTGAAGATGGTAATTCTCTCTGAACACATCATTGATTGAAGATAATATTTCTCCCTCGGAACGCATCATTGTGTGAAGATGGTAGTGCTCTATCTGAAAACACCATACACTGAGGATGGTAATGCCTTATCTAAACGCATTATTGATATTATATGGCAATACTGTCTGGCCGCTTTGTTGATGGAAGATAGTAATTCTAATTGAACACATCACTGATTGAAGATAGTAATTTGGAAGATTGTAATATCGTATCTGAGCGCATCATTGTCCGAAGATGTGAATCTCTAGTTGAACGCATCATTGATTCAAGATGGTAATTTTCTATGCGAAAGCATCATTGATTCAAGATGGTAATTGTCTCTGAACACATCACTGATTGAAGATGGTAATTCTCTCTGAACACATCACTGATTGAATATATTATTTCTCTCTCCAAACGCATCATTGGATGAAGATATTAGTGCCTGAAAACACCATACATTGAGCGTGGTAATGCCTTATCTAAAGGCATTATTGATAGAATATGGCAATTCTGTCTGACTGCTTTGTTGATGAAAGATGGCAATTCGAATTGAACACATCACTGATTGAAGATAGCAATTTGTAAGACTGTAGTATTGTATCTGAACGCATCTTTGATAGAAGATGTTAATCTCAATCTGAACGTATCATTAATTCAAGATGGTAATTCGCTATGCGAACGCATCATTGATTGGTTATGGTAACTGTCTGTTTAAAGTCATAATTGATAGAAGATGTCAATTTTGTATATGAATGCATCATTGAATAAAGACGGTAATTCTGTATCTTAACCAATTGTCCGTTCATAATGGTAATTCTCAATGCAGAGCTCATTGAAGATGGTAATTCTGCATCTGTGTGTGTCATATGTATACTTTTAAGGCATCTTCGATAGCCAAGGTTCCGAAATGATAACTCAATCTACACCTTGGTGGATGGAACTGACATATTGGTGCTTTGTTCTAGTGACATCTATTAGATGTCAGAAGTTGCCTCTCTTAGTATGTAATGCTAGCTAACCAATGGCGTGGTGCATTGGACATCGGCCAAAAAATGTGGAGGTAAATGACCCAGCGTTCCTCATGCTAGGGTTCATATGTCAGAGTTAGCTAACTATTAAAGAAATCGCATATGCATGATTCTTTGGAGTAAAACTGGACAATGGAAATTCTTCACTGATTGTCGTTATACTGGGCAATTTAAGGGAAATTTTTGATACATTGGTATGATACTGGACAAACAAAGAGGACAATAAGTGAAGTATATGCCTCTTTATTGCGTGATAATAGCCTGGTGAGGATTGTATAAAGAACAATATACTTTTTTAAAAATGCCTATTGAATGCAGTCTGACAATCATTTATACGGTTGCTGTCGCAGAGTGGCGCTTTGGTTTTATTTTCACCTCCAAAGAATAAATAGTAAACCATGTACAGCCATTCATCCTACAAAATAAGCAACAGAATCAAGACAGTACTATTCTAAATGCTCTTATTTTTAGAGGTCAAGGTCACAGCCATATATTGAATACAACACATGAATGGGTGATACAAACCCAAGACTTATCTTATTATTAGGAATTATAACCAATTGATGTCGAAATGTTCGACATTAGAATTTTTATTCTCCCAAGCCTATCCCTATTAACATTTTACGGCAAACAGTAGTTTCCATTAGCCTTTTATTATCAGTAGTTGCCCGCTCCTGAGAAAACTGTTTCTAACAAAAGTTTTCTTATTCAGGGGGTAGAGTGAGGCTTTGTTACTGCTCCTCTTCATTGTGTAAAATCATTATTCGACTTAGTTTCACGAAATTTTTTCCAATTCCAATTCTGTCGATAGAGTCATCAATTCTAGGCATTGGAAACGAGTCTGTTTTGGTGAAACTGCTCACTTTTCTGTAGTCTGTTCACATACGGAAAGACTTATCGGGTTTCAGCACAAGACAATACTTAGAACTCCAATTACTTTTGCTTGGTTCAATAAATTCATTCTCCAACAAATATTCACCTTACTTCTTCTACCATTAATGCTTGAGAGGATTCATCCTGTAATGGTGCAATTTTAGAAGTTTAATATGTACAATTTCAACATCAATGTAGATCTTGTTTGTTCCAGTTGGATCATCTGGGAACAAGTGCTCAGGTTCACATATTAGCTGATTTAGCTCATTATTTTACCGTCGCTGTAGATGTGAAAATTTAATGTCCAGATCGTTTAGTATTGCAGATTTTTGGAGACTGTTTGAACCAAAGTCATTGCATGCTGGATGTACGCAATCGTCACTGTGTCGGACAGGAAGAACTTGATTTATTGAATAATTTGCAGAGCTATCTAGATCAATATACTATATTAACATATTGATATGGCAGAGTTGTTTCATTTTCCGTCCCCCAGGAGTATCGATCTTAAAATTTAGTTCATTTAGTTTCTTATTAACGGTGTAGGGACCATAATCCTTTACCTGAAGAGGATTAATAGTTCTTTTCTTTGTAGGTTTTACATACCTTTGTTTCATTTGAGATTGGGTAAAAGATTATGTCTTGCCATTTCACAAGCTTTTGATAGTTTGTATTTAAAGTCAGAAACATAGGCAAGTAATTTGATCTCTGATTCTTCTGTCAAAGGCAGGTGTTCTTTAAACAACGTCAATGGTTCACGAGCAGTGTGTCCGAAAAGAAAGTCCAAAGGAACTAAGTAGAAGGGACTCTTGAGTGTGTGTGAGTGTGTGTGTTATTTAGATTTTTAACGTAACGTTAAAAATGTTTCAGTCATACGGCTACGATATCTGCAGTGTGACAGTGTATAGTAATGTCTAGCACTGGGGCAACATGCCGCAGACATGTGCCATGATTTACCACCCAATCTTATTATCCTGACACCAGGCCGACCAGTCCTAACACTAACCTCTTAATGATGAGCGCTAGGCGAGGCAGCTGTTAGTTCCATTTTTTAAAGTCTTGAAGGGACTCTTGAACCGAAACCCTAACAGCAAACAACAATACTTTAACACCTTCGTCCTAAATCTTTTCTGGGCTCAAAGGAATGCAAAATTATCGTATTATGTAAAGTCTGATGACATCCTTCCAACGCCTCCTGGATTTAAGGGTGATTTGAGGATGCCTTTAACACTGTTGGAAGATTTCGGATATAACATTTGAACCATGCTCGGATTGAACGAACGTAGGAAGGCCGAAACGTTTTAAGAACTTTATTGAGGCTTTGTATACAGATTTAATGTTAATATTCTGTAAAAGAATTGCCACTTCAAACCTTGTCAACAAACACATTATTGTCAACATGTAGTAGCTGCGTAAACTTTGGCCTCGGTATATGACCTATGCCATCGACCAATATTATACTAAATGGTTCGTCAAATGATGGAATTGGTTGTTTCTAGATCTATAGTAGTTAGAAACATCATCTTTATTGGTTAGAAACATCACCTTTTATTTTTGGGCAGTAAAATCGATGTAAGCTGATGTGGTAGATTTATTCAATCCTAGATACCAGCCAAGGGAGTTTCATTGGCAAAATGTAGGAATTTTCTACTATATGTCCTAGGGAACACAATTTAATCGTTTACTGACCACTCGTCATAAGCGAGTACTTCAGGTGGTTCCAGTTTTCTCGTAAGGACCATTTTGCAGAAAAAAGCAAGTTGGTACCTCTGCAGAGTCAACTTCACTAACAGTCCTCTGAAACAAACAAGAAATATTTTTTTTTTTTTTTTTCTTGTTGCACGACTATTGCTTTTCGTTTGTCTCCCATTAAGAACAAGAGAATGATTATTTAAAAGTGGATCACAATAATCAATACATTTTCCATTGATGAGCAGTTGGAGCAAAATTTGATCTCATCATTAACCTGATCAGTTCATGTGTAAACCAAAATAAATAGTTTCTAAATCATCTACATTCTCAAAGCTAATTTGCCCATATCTCTAGTAACGGCAAAAGAAATGATAATTTAGGGATTTCAGTTGAATACAATCAACATTTTGTTTCACACAAGGGTTTTCAGTTCCAAGTGGATTGGCCACAACCTTATTTCCAGCTAATTCATAATCTAGCAATACACTAAGAACCTCAAAGGACAAAGAATTCACAACAACAGTCAATGCTACAGAAACCAAGTCTGTTGGCAAATTAAGATGATGTAGAGGAACACTTTCAGAAGATGAAGACTTTGCAGACAAAGGCAAAGTACCTGATATTCAACGAAGCTTCTGTGTCACTTAAACATTTAATAGGGATATGATTGTTCTAATCATCAATCAGCGATATTTATTACATGAATGGTTCATAAGTCAACATAAGAGAGTCAGAATGGGATTTGTTTAACCCTACAAAATGTATTGTTTTCAATATATGACCGTGACCTTGACTTACGAGAACCAAGAGCATGTAGAACTGCTCTGCCTTTATTAAGCTGCATAGTTTTACTTAAAGCAATCAGAAACAACGTTCCGCCTTATCATGCAATCAGTTGACGTAGAAAGATATACAGATTTCTGATCAGTCTTATCAGACGTTAGTTTCTTATTAGTTGTACCAGATTGAAATTTATAAGTACTCTCGTTTGATATTGATTTAGAATCTTACTAACCATCGGCTGAGATGAAAACTGATCGACAAATGAAACTTTGTGAGCCAAGGAATATTCGTCAGCTGTATGAGTAACGTTTTCTAACGTATCAATCTTGTTTGCGACTAATATGGTTTGTCTAACTTTATCATAATCTTTCACAATCTTTTAGATGCACACCACCTGTAAACTAGTTGCTCTTTTCCAAAGCAAACTCATGGGATTGTTGGCTATTTTGCTTTACGCTTTTATGAAACCATTGATGATATGACCCATATACCAACCCATAACCCTTCAAGATACATTCCTTGACCAACCCAAAATCAGCACTTGCTTCTACTGAGAGTGAAGAATAAACTTAACCAGGTTTGCCAACAAAGTCCAGTGCCATTTTTAATTTTCGGCTGCTTGTTGTTTTCAAAATGTGGACAAATATTGACCTGGGTCTTTTTCCCTAAAAGGAACCACTTATATAACGTTAAATCAGAATCTGAACTTTAATGAGGTCTTTCTTTATACATACTGTCTATTGCAACTATATTTCGCAAAGAAACCCAACGTGAAAGGATACACTATTCATTTTGCGTCAAACTTGACTATTTATGTTTTCGACTCCAACCAATGTAAAATTACTATATCGCTCTAGAAAGGTGGAAACCCCATCAGTCTATGAGAACGTAATCCATAGTCGCCATTTAAGTCTTTTTTTTAAGATTAGTATTAATAATTGTCAACACATACGCAAGCATATACTTATAGATCCCATGAAATACTATAATCTTAAAAGATGCAGGTTACGAAGGCAAAAAAGGTCCAAAGATATTATGTATAATTTACGGCCATGAATAAAATTATAAAAATTAAATAAAATCATGTACAAGGAGTTTCTAAAATTAAGGTTTGAAGAAAAACAAAGGAAATGAATGTTCAGAAGGTTAAAATGGTTCTGGATCTCTTGCTTATACCTGTAAAGTCCTCTTCCGGTTTAGCACTATGGTCCAACAAAGTTAGGACAAAGTAAATGAAGTGGATTATATCTTTAACATTCATGGGAGACGAAAACATAAAACACTTTTCCATATAAATATCTTGATCAAATAAGTTGATAACGATAGTCCTTTTGGTTATTCAATCAATTTTGTTTCACCTGTCCCACACAGTCTGAGTTTAAGCGATGAAATGAAATCGGACTGTAACGACTTCCGAGTGACAAATGTTCGGAGTTCAGAAGTTATGAATAATCTGGATCCGAAGCGTTGACATCTACAGAAACAAAACAAAAAGAAAAGAATGAACTAAAACAGCTATTGTTTTAATATGCGAACTTGTTTCCAGAAGTTCCAACATCTACAAAGAAAATCTACCGCAACGTTGAAATTGTAGATTCAAAGATTGTGAGGCATCATTATGATACTTTTCAAATATTAATGTTTGAAATAAAACAAATTAAGTATTTGTTGGAGAATGATTTTATACAATTAAATAAAAGTGACTGGAGTTCACAGTGATATCTTATGAACAAACTGCATAATCATTTCTGCAGGTACACTGTCTATATAAAAGCAAACAATGTGACCAAAGCAGATTCATTTCATTGCCAAGAATCGATTACTGTACTGACAAAATTAGAAATGCAAAATGTGTCACCAGGTACGATCCTTTCAATGGATTCTGGCAAATTCGACTCACAGAAGAGCAAAGGAATGTTCGGCATTCGTAATTCCAGATGGACTTCATCAATATTAAGTCATGTCCTTTGGAATAACCGTTTTCCCTTCTACATTCCAACGTTTAATTAACATGGTTATGTCTTGTCTAGATGTTTGTGATAATCAATATTTATACAGATGATGTCATCATCTACAATGACACTTAGGAAGATCACGTGGAGACCATTAGAAAATTCGTTGATACAATCAATGATACAAATATGATAATTAATTTATGGTCAAGGCGATCTCTGAATTCCCTATAAACACTAGCAAAAATCGCCTGACTCGAATGTTGGGTATGGCTGGATATTATCGGAACATTTGCTCTAATGTTGTAATAATTGCTGAACCCCTCTCAAATTAATTAAGTAACAAACCAATTTTAAAACTTTCAGGAGGTTTAGGTAAGTCAAAGGACATTCTTAAGAGTGAACCATTTCTTTCAGCTTCAAACGTCAGTCAATTATTTAAAATCTATTTTGAAGTATGTGATCTTGGGTTTGGTGGAGTATTGATGCAAGAGACGAAAATGATTTTGGATATCCAGTATGTTTTTTCTCTGAAATCTTAAATAACCTCCATCGAATATATTTCATAAATCTAGAATTACTATCAGGCTCTGATATTTGATTTGAAACAATTCAACGTTTTTCCTAGGTCGACTCTTTCCCCAACTAGTCTTGTTCCCAGTGTAGATTATTGAACTTTGGACCCTTATTCTAACTCTATAGTTTTTGTATAATGTTGTTTTCTTAACAAATTACTCATTCTTGCTAATACACGTGAAGCAGGATGATTTGCAGAGTTGCGTTCAATTTTTTATTTGAATGTTATTATTCACTGGAATTACAAACTATCCAATAATATTTTTTGTAGAGAAAACTAATCTGGAATCATACAGTCATAACATAATGTTAATTCGGTTATGTCTTTTGCGGTACCATTCTTTGTCATTTCTTTGAGTATATTATTATGCTCCGTGGATTTCTTTAATTGCAGTACCATTTTCTATCTGTACCATTTCCTGTTATACCTTTTCCTCTCAGTACCATTTCCTAACAGTACCATTTCTTATCATTTCGGCGGGTAAGTCTCATTTGTAGTATCGTACATTGTCATGTCTTAAATTATCCCTGGAAAAGGCCAATAAACATTTCAGATAACACAGGGAGCTAAAGCTATATGCGCTAAATGTTCGCATAAAAAATGAAAAGCAATCAGTCTGTATTAAGATATGTAAATGAGCACAATGCAAGATTTTATTAAATCTGTCATTAGTATTTATTTGTATATTTATCTTGACCTAATGCATTGATATAATTATGTTTGTTTCTCTTGTGAACATTGTAGTAAAAGGTGTTGACTGTAGACAATCTTCAAATCAGCACCCGTGTTGACTGATGACACTAAGAGAATCAAGGCCAAGAGCTAAAATAGTAAATCCAAGGGAAATAATTAAGGCAGAACTAATGGTTGACGATCTACAATCTTTAATAACCTCCCTTTTCAAATTTCAAGCTCGAACACGACACAGGATAATTTTCAGAAATGGAAAACTTAGGACGCTTTGGTAAGGATGAGCGATACAGAAACATCATTTATTGATCAGTCTGGAAAGAAACTTTATGGCTGGCCATCAAATCCTCCCAAGACTCAACTAATCTACGTTAGCAAAATGTTAGCCTTTTCCAGTGTTTCATGTTTCCCATAGCAAACATCGAAGCTTTTCACTTCATCCCCCACCACACCATTCCACTCTTTTGAATTATATCCAAGCGGTCAAAACACAACATCTAACACATGCATTATATATCATATATACTATTTACTAACGTTTGGTCAAAGGAGGATTCACAAATTTCATAGCTGTTGCAATTGTTGAGCATTTGGCTTTGATCTTCTACATAGCCCCCATTCCATCCCCTACGTTACTGGATAGGAAAAAAACATGATTTCCTTGTAGCAGATGGTTACGTTATATCTGAATTATCCATCAAGGCGGGTGCATTTCTGCAGAGTGGCGTATAAGGAGACAGACCTAAACCAGCTGACTTATACTTTGATCCGCGTTTGCACGAAATTCAGGGTCTCTAGGTCTTTCATGTTCGTAGGTAGTCACAATTTGCCGTCATACATTAAAGTTTTGACGAACTGAAGAGAAGAAAAACGTAATGACCAAAATTAATTTCATGATTCTAAAAGGAAAAATGAGATTGGAGTGATCGATCAATAACAAACATATTGACTGATTCTTCAATAAATACAATATTTACTAATCTGGCACAGATGCCTTTGTGGTCTGAAAGCATTCGTCTGACGTTGGATTATACGCTCAGTGGACATACTTAGACCATGCCGTAGATAGAAAATCCAGGGAACAAAAATGCAAGTTCAATTGAGGTTTGCCACTGCTTAGAACAAAGATAAATGGAAGTAATTTTACAATATTTGCTTTAATAAATTTGACAACTAACACACGAGGCAGATGTACGATCTAACATAGTTATTTTATCTATCTATCTATCTATCCATCTATCCATCCATCCATCCATCCATCCATCCATCCATCTATCGTTCGATCAATCTATGTATCTATCTAACAGCAATTTCCAAAGCAATGTTTTCATGACATACTTTTATGTTTAAATTCATTCCATAAAACTGAAATATCACATGATTCTTCGTAACATTCAGCTCTTGTCATGCCAACTAAAAAAGATAAACATTATTTTACTAACTGAACCTGCATACAATTTCTACACATTGATCTTGACATAATCTCCTTTCTACGTATCATCAGTATAATTGATACAAGTTAATGCACAAGATATACTATTTCCATGAGGACACCATAAGATCACGATTTGGTGAAAAACAGTCTAAAACCACTAAATTCCTATACCTATCTTTGGTAATTTTTAAAGCCTAAAATTTTAAAATGGCTATACCGAGCTAGGCAGACTAAAACGAATAAATTATTGTACCGATATATGGTAGCTTGAGAGTCCAAAAATATTAGATTACTATATAAATCCATGGTATCTTTACATTATGATTGTTACCGAAATAGTTAAACTCAAAAACGTAAATAAAGTCGGTGTTATAATGAACTTGGCACAAATCACCTGTACCTAGACTGTGAAAGGGTTATTTTCCTTGCTAATTTAAAACAACAACACAAAAAAAACGAGTTCATACATTGGATGACTATCGGAAAGTTTGAGCATTTGATTCACAACAGACAAATAAAAAAATGTGATGGACTATTCAAGGTTTATGGTAATCACGTTACATTGAGAGATCTGTCCTACTCTGTTCATTCCGGCTGTTGTAGATGGAAATAAAATAAACAAAGGAGCAAAACAAAAGCCGTGATTTTACACGAATCAAAATCCATATTAAAGAAAATCGCTTATCCAGTCAGAAGGAAAATTACAAGAAAATGAATTTTAAAAACATTGATAGTTATATAGTATAAACACAAAGAAAATACCACTGGGTACTTGTAGCGACAAAAGTTGTCTTGGAGACAGCACAGAAGAAATGCATTTAAGACACGAAATAATTATATTGTCAAACCTACACTTTATGCATTTTTAAAACGTTTTAAAGTATACACAGCTTTCTCTTTCAAGCCATTTAAAGTTATTTCTTTCAGATTGGTTGCGTTATTTTGTACATATTCTACATTCACATATCCATCAACTGGAAATGCATAATCTAAACCAAGAAACAATGAAGTCAAATGATAGCAACAGTTACACTTGATCCTGACATATGTGATTACTTATATTGGTATTCAAACAGCGTTGATAATAGCGTCATGATCAAAAGGTTGAGAAACATTATTGCAGGGATAGATAATGCGCACAAGACTAGTATCAACATTGTTCAGTTTGTTGTGCATCGAAAGAATTTAGAATATCATTAGACTACTAGATTCTTATAGTTAATTGCCTGTTACATTAATTGTGTTTCTAAACAGTATAATCTATTTAACATTACACTGACAAACAACTTTGAGACTGTATAAGATGGAAACAAGGACTATGAACAATTTTGACCCTCTTGCATGCAGTGTAGAGCGAGTAACTTAGAATCAAATGCACAATATCCCGACAAAACATGCACAAAGGAAATTGATTTCACTTACTGCTATATTACAAGATATAGAAGCATCAATATCGATCGTTATGATTTGAATAACTTGTCTTACAGTAAAACTTACAATCGGAAGTGGGTACTCCAAGCTGGAGGCGTTATACTGAACTATACTGAATATAATTTTATCTAGCGGGAACTACTAGTACACCTCCTGCATTTGAAAATATTATAACCCTCATTAAGACTCATCAAAATATCAAAGTAAAATGTTGGGGACACAAACACAGAAACACAGCTATAATGGTACAACCAAACTTTTTTAAATGCGCCGAGACTTGCCTGTTGGATTATTTGATCGAATCATGCCTTGGGTGTTCAGTATCCATCAAATCCCTTAGGATCACTGGCTGTGCGTTGTTCATTAATGACTCTTTAAAAGTGAAATTAAGACTAAGAGGTTATACTACCAAAGCAACCGGATAATTGTCTTTTACGACATCATTCAATATAAGTTTCACAAAAATAAAGTTGCACTTTATATTATCCCTACATGCTTCATATATAGCTCCAGTTGATGGTCCAGTATCGCACTTAATGTGGCACGTATTTACCTTTGATAGTCCAATATCATGCCTAATGTCGTACACATTTTAACTTTCATTGTCCAATATAATGCTTAATGTGCCAAGGATTTCCAGTTGAATTGTTCAATATCATACCTAATATGGCATATATTTCCCCTTTCTTTGTCCGGTATGATGATTAGTGTGTCAATAATTTCCCTTTTAATTGTTCAATATCATGCCTAGTATGACACATATTTCCCTTTCTTTGTCCAGTAAGATACTTAACGTGTCTAGAATTTCACGTTGAATTGTTCAATATCTTCAATATCAATATCACGCCTAATATGGCACATATATCCCCTTTCTTGGTCCAGTAAGATACTTAATGTGTCAAGGATTTCCCGTTTGATTGTCCAGAGTCAAATTGAATGGGGCACTTATTAACCTGTGTTTAAATAGTTTGCCAACTTTGTTATATTGACCATTGGATTTGGATCACTATGATCGCTGTGTACGCAAATAATACGTTCCAGAGATACGCAGATTTTCTTAAAAATTTATATTATCTGTTCCTGATTAACGTTCAAACTGGTTTATTGTCTAATCTGTTCCAAATGGGTTCGATCTTTCAATTTTTAAGAATGCTTGTTTGTAATAATTCTCTGTGGCCAGTTTCCTACAGTCAACCTCATAGATTAACATTTGAATCGTGTTTTATCTGATTTAATGTGATCAGGTTTTTTCTGGAACTGAAACGTGTACTTTTATGCAAGCAATATGGCGTACACGATACGTGTTGGACAAAACATGAATGTCGTAAGACGTAAGATGAACGAACTAAAATACCATGATCTGCTAAATGTTGAATGCTGCTTTCAGATAGAGAATTACAATCTTCAATCAAGGAAGGAATCATTCAGACCGGAAATTAACAATTTTACTCAATGATGCGTCCAGACGGAGAATTGCCATCTTCAATAAACGATCATCCAGATAAAACAGAACATGGTCAATGAATTGGACATAAAGTATAATTGATGATCATAGCATAGACACGGTAACGATAAATACTCCAGAATGCTCCTTAACGGCTGATTTGTTCAGTAGTAGTTTAAAAAGCAGTTGTAGTAACAGTAGTGAGGTTGTTGGCTCTGTGTATTGTGCGTTTTACTGTCATAAGAATGGCAGATAGACAGAAATAGTAGCATTAGGACTAGAAAAACCTGCTACTGTCCCTTACTACCACGTCATCCTTATTACAATATTATTCATTTGTCAACTTTACTGTCTAAAATTTTAAAACCTGTTAAAACGTTTAATGTTTCATTAAAATTTAGTTCTAAATTTAAATATTTTGGGTTTTGTTTTAATTTTTATTACAATTTTATTTATCAAGGGTTTTATATTTCGAACATATTTTCCTAGAGAACTTATCTTGTATTACAGTGTCCTATTTACTCCAAGGAAAAATTTCCATAATTAAGCAAAAATGACGGAAATTTGGTTTTTATTTCTCAAGAACACTTGGCCCCAAAGTTGTGCATCAAAACTACACACTTTATTACAGCTGTCATGTACCCTAACTGTTACGATATTCAAAGCAATTAATGTACAAGGTGGAAATAGGTGTTTCATGTGTTATGTATATTTAATTTAATTGTTGTTATTTGTTTTTTTGGTAGTTTTATTTTTTTAAATTCAATATATGTTATTGTAGTGTTACTTTGTTTACTGGATTTATCATTTTCATGAAATTGAGTTTAGTTCTGTTTGACCTGAAGTTTCCTTTTTTATTTCACTGATAAACAAATAAATAATAGAAACACTGTATCTAGTTTCTGACCTTGATTCGGAATCAGTGACAGTTTTGGTAAACAACGTTTTAAATTTTTTTATTCTTTCTCAAAGTAAGAATCATTAAGTTAAGTCAAGGCCATACCTAGAGTACGTGTTATAAAACATGTGTTTCTTGTTACAAAGTTCTGTTTTCTAGAAGATTGCCACTCATCCGGGAATCCGTTTTGCGTCTTAGCGTATAAATGTATTTTTTGATAGAGGTTTTTCAGTCGGGCTCCAAACAACTGACACGTTAAGTTATTATGTTGTGACCAGTTTGAGTTGAATTTTTATTTTCTTCAAATTACTGAGTTTGAACTGATTCTTTTCCATGGAGATACATAAGTGCTCCTACAAAATTCCTGGACAAACACATTCACTGAAATTTATACAGAATTCAAAACGGGATTAATAGATTCTGTGATTGAACAAGAAACTGTTGACACATCTACACTTTTAAGGTTACAACAGACATAAAAGTCTTCCATTTTGGATTTCATCCGGATTCGAACTCAGTTTCATTCATGAAGTTTTATTACTAGGACTTCTATTTCTATTTCTTGGATTTTTTAAAGATCTTATTCGTATAACCGTAAGTTCTTTTTTCTCAGTTTTCATTTGGTATTCTAGGGAAATAAATTATTTGTTAAATTTTACAAAGCTTGTTGTCTTCACTCTTCTCTGTTATTTATTTTAGGAGCCTAGACACGTAACACATGCAAATATAAATGTTTGACTAAAATTGGTCCTTAATAATTTTGCTTGATAGGAATCGGGTACCAGTTATTACCTTCTGTTCAGTCCTCACGAATGTAGACACAGCCTGTTTTTAGAGCATTTTTTCTTCTCTCCTATCTGTATTAATAAGAATTAGAGTTAGGAATTTTTCGTATTAATTTAAAGGTAATTGCTCACCTTTTAGAATTTGAGCAATTTTGTATAGCTGCACTTGCTTATTTCAGCGGCAGTGCACCGTGAGGAATCCGGCTTTGACAATGATCTATTATTGAAATCATCGATCCGATGCAAGGTGCCTTCACTATACTCCTGCTTCTACGAAACAATGCCAGATTATCTATGTCAAGAACTTCAGCGTGAGTTAATTTTTTTTCGGTAATTTTAAATAAGATATGATTTTTTATCATTTGGAGACAATGGAAATTTCAACACCGAAAAATAAATGTAGACAAGATAAAGTAAAATTAAGTGTGACCTGAGTCCGGTTGAGAAACTAATAAGAACGGTTGCTTGAGACTTAATTTCTATGATCGTAAGAGACAATGTATATGTGTCAGAAGCTTGGTCTATTCATTGTGTACACAGATTTGCACTACAGAAGAGGCCTTTGCTTCTTTTAACTACTTGTGCCCCTTTTTGTCTCAAGTGAATTTACACAGATGCTCATTTGCTTGATATAATTCATCTATATGCATATGACCAAATCTTAGATAATACAGTGGTTATCATGACGCTGATGATTCTACCCTACTCAGTGATGTAAACAAAACACATTCTTTGTTTATTATTCTTTGTTTGTTGGAACTGAACATCTAGGGGCAATTGTACACTCACTGGATAATGCCTCTACACCCATTAGGCAAATAATTTGCAGGATGCACGAACAGAGAAGTACAATATATATATATATATATATATATATATATATATA